>JARKIC010001118.1:0-149955 GCA_029378375.1 Mycena olivaceomarginata | reverse complement strand
CAATTGCAATTTACATCTATCCATCTTTGTGTGCAGACCAGGGCAAGCGCTGCCAGTTGTTCAAAGTTGTATATTACTGGTTGATAAATCGTTTTTCATCCTTGACAGCGCTCACGGCTGTGCAACCAGCGGCGAATGCACCCCCGCGTTTTCGTGGATCGACGCGGGACGGGAGGGTCAACGCGCCGTTCAACGATATTATCTCGTCGTACAGGTCAAATCATTTGTCTTGAAGTACACCAGAAACTAATATCTGTGCTTTCACAGGTGCAATTGGTAATGATTGAAAGAAAGAACTAGCAGATATGGTGCTTGTTGAAGGGTTTTGTCTTTATGCTTTCTCGGGATATGAATCGTCGATTTTGAGCGAGTTCAACACTCGCTATCAGGTTCAACTTTGCTACTGAGCTGTGGTTACGCACCCTACCATCCGAGTCCAAACCGAGCCGTAAATCCCTCAGAACGGCCTTTTAGAGCAACCTTCTCTAGAATCTTCGGCTTTTTTGATTTCTTTGCATCACTCGTAAGTTGAACCATCGGCAATTACCGATAATTCTTCGTCTTTTCGCCTCTCTTCCTCGGAAAAACACAATAGTGCCGAGCCTCATGTGGCCACTAACTTCGGGACCAGTGCGCTCGTTGTGTTAAACTTGCGGACGTACCTATGTAGTGCTGACGGTCCGCCAAGAAGACTCCGCCGAATAGTCTTATTAGGTCAATGCGATAATGCCGAATCCCATATGACCACTCAGTTCCGGACCAATATGCGTACTCGTCGTGTTAAACTTGCGAATATGGTTAATGCTAACGGTTCCGCAGGCTTAGCCGATTCAGCAAAGAGCAGCCCACCAAATGGTGATGACACTTCATACGATTGTATAATCTCGTTTCTTCCGTTGAATAACATGTATGTACATATGCTCTACTCCGACTACTGGCCGACCTGAAGAAGATATCCACCGTCCACCGGGATGTTTTGGCCGTTGAGATATTGGCAACTCGCTGCAAACAGAATCGCAGCCGCCATATCTCGATCATGTCCAGGTCGCCCGCTGGGCAGTCCCTCCCGCTGCTCCTTGGGAATACTGCTCTTCTGATCCCCGCTGCTTCCCTCTGTGGTCATCTCCGACGGAAATACACCTGGCGCAATCCCGTTGACACGCACTTTCAGACCTGCGTTGGCGACCTCCACCGCCAGCATCTTGTTCAGGTGGATGAACGCGCCCTTGCTGGCGTTATACGGGAATTGACCACCTTGACTGATTCTGAGCAGACCGGATATGGAGGTGATGTTGATGACGGTGCCGGAGTAGCCGTAGTGCTGCTCTGTTGCGCGCTGAAGTAGAGGCAGGAATGCGGTGGTCATGAGGTACGGGCTGACAACATTGGTCGTGTAGACGGAGGTCCACTCTTCGAGGCTGAGAGGGAGATGTTAACGCTAGACGGATAGAGAAGGCGAAGAATACGTTGTGGGGTCAAATAAGTTGCTCTTGAGTTCCTCCGCGTCCTTGCCTTCCGGAGCCGTCTTTCCCGATGCGATACCCGCGTTGTTGACGAGGATGCAGAGACACTTCTCGCGAGCATCGATCTCTCGCACCAGTTGTCTGACAGAGGAGATTAAGCATCCGTACTCATGCACACAGCAAAGGAGCGCACTCCACTCCATCCTTCCTAGTAACGTCGCCCACCAATGGAATTATTTCGCCGGCGATGTTGCGCCCATATCGCTCAACGACCGCTTCTCTTTCGTGCGACCGACGATGTAGACTTTGGCGCCGTTGACAGCCAGAGCCTGAGTCGCCTGCATTCCGGCTCAGCATGCCAATGGAAGATAGGCCTTCCCTGAGGCTCGTACCATCAACCCGATTCCTGAGCCGCCGCCGGTGACCAGCGCGACCTTGCCTTGGACGTTGAAGACTTCACTGAGTTTGAAGTTGGTGTTGTTGTTCTGAGAAGACATGCAGCGAGCAGGAGAGACAGTGAGTGCGATGGATGGTAACACGGACCAAGTTTGTATACACCGCTGCTCGCTCGCTTTATGTAAAGGCAGAGGTATGATGTCGAGTCTGACGAAGGGTGCCTCATGATGTCAGAATAGCGAATGTGTACGCACAAGGATGATTTGGAAGATCGGCCGAAAATTCTCCCGGTGCATGCGATCTCGAAGAAGGTCACGAAAGAAAACGAACCAGAATTCTTGCAAAACTTCTCCGCTGGAAAAAATGTTGAACATTGCCGGCCATCACTCGGCAGACGACATATCAATGACCTAATCAATCATCAAGTCTGGTCACGAGCGATTTGCCCTCATGAGCGACCGACTCCCCCCCAAGACCCCAGTCCTCCAAGTTGCTGAAATGAGCAAGGAAGATACTCCCTCTTACTCAACCAAGAATCCTCATCTCGCTAGTGCGGTCCCTCGCTATGCCATCGTCCTGACGTCGATCGTCAGCCTCATCCTGGGTGTCGCTCTTGCTTCGTTTTCAAACTCTATAAACCACCACATCATACCTCGGCGCATCGCGTTGGACGGCTCCCAGGTAAGTTGATCTCCTGTTTTGCATCTAAATCACCAACAAATCCGGGCGGACAGTGATGGGGTACAATAGTAAGCCTCGTGGCATTCTTCTTCCAGGCTTAGCAACCTAATTGTGCCAGCTTGGAACGCGTATCATGTGCGTTTTACTCGCTGCTGGGGGTACCAGCTCCATCTTTCTTCTAGTGCAATATCAACGAAACCGTTATTCTGGAGACTGCAAACTTGATCAAGACGCTGGGGCTCGCGGTAGGTGGCACTCAGTCTGTCCAAATTTCATTGACTTCGAGAAGGACGTCGGATATGGCTATGTTAACATTGACGACTGCTATTCTGAGAAGAAGCGCAGCGCCAACGGGGACATCGTTGCAGGTTGGTCGTATCTACCACAGCCTTCCATCCGTTTACCGCCTACGCAATCCAGACAAGACCCGTTTCCCTTCCGGAATGAAATGGCTCACGGACCAAATTCATGATCTTGGCCTGTTAGTTTTGATCTCTCCTTCTCAACGCATCCTGAATTCGTGTTTGACGCAGGAAAGCTGGAATTGTATGTACCCTGTTCACAATGATAACTTCACTCAGAGTTTCTCCGCAGTATAGCGATGCCGGCTGGTTTACATGTGCACTGTATCCTGGCTCGTTCCAAAATGAGGAGAGGTTTGTGGCTTTCGTGGTGTCCGCCAGTTCTGCTCACCTATTACCATGCAAGAGACGCGAAACTGTTCAGCGAGGAGTGGGGCTTTGACCTGCTGAAGTGCGTCTAACTTCTCGTCTTGACCCACCCGTTCTGACCTTCCCTCAGATACGACAACTGCGCCGGTGTGCTCGCACCACCCTGCAAAGATACGAACTCACTTATCGAATCCAGTGCCTTTCGACGAGCTGGCGCGTGAAAATATCATCGGCCGTAAGCTGGCTCGCGGTTTGCCCTCAAACTCTCGCTCAAGGACGCTTCAGGGTACACCCGTATGGCTAACGCCATCGCCGCTCAAGCCAAGGCGTCTGGTAGGCCGCCGCTGGTGTTCTCCCTGTGCGAGTGGGGCAAGGTGCGTCTCCCCCGGGCTGCACCGCACGCGTCGTGAAATCATCTCAGCAACAACCGTGGCTTTGGGCAAAGCGTCTCGGGCAAAGCTGGCGGGTGCGTTCTCTCGGGATTTCGTTGGCATGGTACAAACCGATTTTTACAGACGACGGGGGATATCAGTCTGTGTTCTTTGCGCGGATACATGCCATTTCAGTTTTGTTCACATTCTTCAACAGCTCCAGATTGGAAGTCTATCGCAAATATCATAGACCAGCACGTATCTTTTTGGTCGGTTCTTTTAAACTGAATCCTAAATTTTCGTCCGATACAGGAACTCCTTTTACTCTTGGGCAAGCGACTTTTATGGGCACGGTGATCTGGACATGGTGCGTGCCACCTCCTACTCTCTCTCCCTCGGTTATGGCTAATATGATTCGTCCAAGCTCGAGGTTGGGAACGGAGACCTCACGTACGAAGAGGCCAAAGCACATTTCACGGTGTGGAGCTTCCTCAAATCGCCCCTCCTCATCGTAAGCATCTGCGCTGGATCGCATCCATTCCACTGTCCTGAAACCTTTGGTGTGCATAGGGTACACACGTAGGTCTTATTTTCGATAGATGGGTTTGTGGATAGCTTAACGGCCGGTGGTGGCACGATAGTTGGCCGACGCCTCTGCTGCGACGCTGGAGATCCTCAAGAACACCGAGATCATCGCAATTAACCAGGACCCCGTCGTCGGCACCGCCGTTACACCGTTCAGGTGGGGCCTCAATGTGCGTCCCACCCATTCAAAAGTCACTACTGATGTCTAATCTTCGGGTCGTGCAGCCGGACTGGACCGCCAACGCATCATTCCCAGCCCAGTACTGGAGCGGTGAGAGCCAGAACGGGACAGTCGTCATGCTGGTAGGTTTACTTGCCCCGAGTGGGCTTCGCCGCGCCGCTCACCGACAGGTACTCCCTACATAGTTAAACGTCCTCGACGAGCCCGCGGACATGTTCTTCAATCTCACCGAATCGCCGTGGATCCGAGCCGGAAGGCAGTATTCCGTCAGGGTCAGTCCCAGCTCAATTTATATTCAGCTCTTCTCAATTAAAAGGAGAAACAACGAGGTTGATCGGTGTACATATGACAGGACCTCTGGAGCCACACGGACAACGGGACTGCGGTGCGGAATATTAGCGTGAAGGGTGTGCCGCCGCACGGCGTTGTGGCGCTTTTGCTCCGCGATGCAGGCGACGAGCCTGCGGGGACTGAGCCAAAGTGTGGGGTGCCGGATTGGTGCATCGACAAGAACGGGACGTTTGTGTGAATGCTGTGAGCGTGATTTCTTTCGACATGAATTGAAATGAAGGTACTGTATCAGGCCCGTATGGAAGAGGGTCACTGACTTCGTTTTAGATTTGTACTTGCATTTTGTGCTCTATTCTGGAATTGGACGAATATGTTTTTGATGACACCGATAATCAAAGTTGTTCAATGCTTGGTCTAACGCGGACATCTTTCGTTCGTGCGGTCTGAATTTTGATCTAAGCTCTGGACAATTACAGACGAGTTTGAGCTTGAACGGTGGGTACAAAAACTACAACAGCAGCCTGAAAGGATACCCTGGAGGAACGCGTGAGTGGGGTTTTGCACTAGAGACGGTGGTCTTACCTCTCATCTTAACCTTATAACACAATGAGGACGGAGTAGACAATCACGATGGTTGCAGTTAAGCCGTATACTTGAACTCGTTGCACGAGCGCTGACCGCTGGCGCGGGACCACCATGATGAGCATGACAAACGAGAATGCCAATGTGCCATCTGGTCCGAACGAGTCAGGTATAATTATTGGAGAAAGGAGATGGATGCACGCACAGATGGCAAACACCATCTGCACCTCTCGGCCGAACTGGTTCTGCGGCGCAGGCGCAACCCAGCCGCCGTCGCGGCCCATCCATGGCGACTCACGGATGCGCGTGAACATGTACCCCGAAGTCATGACAAGCGAAAGGAAGATGGTGGAGATGGCCCATGGCCAGATGCTCAGTAGGATGGTCATTCCGTTTCCTAGTCGAAGAGCCACGCCGAGTGCGATGACGCCCGCGCCGATGGTAGCCCACCGGTCCCACGCAAACGGTGTGCTGTACGGAATGGGGACAGGCGTAGCCTTTGAGAGCTCTTCTGCCAGCGGCTGAGGCTTCCATCCACTGCAGAAGATTTTAGTGACACCAACAAGGAACAAGAGCCCGATTTATTTACTGCGCTGAAAAGTCGTATTTCCAGTAGTCTGACTTCCTGGTCGCACGGGGACCTTCTGTCGGCGGGTAGTTATAGACAGTGGGAGCATCTTGAAGACCGAGTTTCCGAATCACTCTCGGGGAGTCGACAAAGTCGACTAACCCGAAGAAGTGGCTGTCGCGGTGCGCCTGGGGAACTTTAGACCACGCTTTGGCGACTGCCGTCCACGACGGCGCAAATCCCCTGTTGAATCGTCAGGCATAGGATCGGGATAACACATTAGAATTGGCACTGACTTGCATGGCTCACAACTATTGCGAGGATCGAGGGATGTGAACACGATAGACGTGGACCAGTTGCGATTTGCGGCTGTTATGAGGTCAAAGGAAGTTGAGTTGAGTCTGATAACACCGCCGCCAGTTGCAGCGAGAGCAACGAGCTGCTGGTGTACAGTGCTGGAGGTGACCGTACGGCTCACCGACAGGGAAACCAATGCAAGGAATGACAGTAACAGCATGAGCCACGTCGCGTCCCGACAACTGGCCGAGCGCTTGGTCACAAGACCCTTGCACAAAGATTGTATCATAGAACAGCATAGAACCCTCGCTATCGTGGCTTAAATAGGCGTTCGTCGTCATTTTTATGCTTCAAACACGTGGCGGAAACTGACTGGCATTTGTTGACTGGGGACGTATTTGCCGCTCACGTGGTCGCGATTTGGCTGTGCCATGACTCCGAGTCGCAGCGCTCGCTTGTTATTAATATTAACGTTCTGATCACTTCCGAGTCCGACTCTTGCGCCTTTCATTCTTACCTTAACTCCCAGACGGTCAAGCCCAGGCAAGTCCATAGATCCAGGGATGAGTCTGTCTTGGACGTCGTTTTAAACTTTTCTAAGTCGAATCAATTGTAGCCATTCGGACCCGCAGTGGACTGGCCGGCTGATAACTTTGGAGCGCAAAAAGGAAAGAGGCTGGCCAATTCGCCGAGCTTATCACTGAACGAAGCTTTGCGATAGTGCAGCAACACTAGAAGAGGTCGGAGGAATCATTCTGATTTATTGCGACCTTATGTCTCATTCGGCCTCTACTTAATAGGGTCCGAGCTGACAACCTGAGATTGGATTTTAAGGGAGACCAATGCGAAGCGTAGTACATTGTCAGGCGGAAATGCCTGGGTGAAAGTTTTTGGTGCGCCCATCCGTCCATGCAGTTGCTGATTTTTCTAAAATATTTTGGGCTGTCCGATACAAACAACATCTCTCTAGATCTATCTTGATTCTTCGCATGCACTCGGTCACGGCCTGATCGCGATGGAGTTGTGCCTCTCGATTTACCATGACAATCGTTCGCAGTCGGCGAATGTGTGCTTTGTGCCTTCCCGAGCAACAAACATGGGCTTGCCTGTCAACACGCGAAGGCACCACGTTGTTCAATCATTCTGTTCTTTTCACGTTCAAAGTCACTTTCCTCGGCTGTTCGGTCCTGAGCGGAAACAGAAACTCTCCACCTCTGAAGCTGATGCCATTTGTTCTCGACAACACACTCTTTCTCGGCAGAAGTAGTCCCCAGGAATAAGGGTTGGTAGGTCGGATACGGAATTCGGACAAAAATTTCGAAAATTTCCGACCCAAAAAAGCCAAAAGTGTTGCTTTTAGTGAGAAACCGGTTTTGGCCACCTCAGAAACCGTGGGAAAATGAAATTAGTTCGGACAAAACTCACTTTTAGGCCCGAATTCAGTATCCAACCTACCAACCGATATTCCTGGGTCCTCCAGTCCTTTATCCTCCGCCGGTCACGCCGACAGGAACTCATAGCGAACATAATGCACGGGTCGAGATGCGGGCACCGTCGGCCGACAAGGCGGTTCGGACATTGGGATGGCCTACAGCTATCCGTGCCAGTGGCGCACGAGATCAGCATGTGGTACATATAATCTGCGCTTTTGCAGCGTCTGGAAAAAACGACATGCCCACCGAGTCGAGGCCCCAGCTTCAGCTGGGCTGCACGATTGGTAAGCAACGATGTGGTGCGTTAGCATTCATGCCGCACAATTACCCGCCTCGTGTCGCTCGCTGCGTGGTGCCTAGGTGCTAGGTCTCTGCGCTTCAATCACAAGAAGCTAATTCAGAGTCCAGACACACCTAGAATATCAACCGTCCGAACACGAGGAGGAATGAAGCTCAGCCATCAACCTGCCAACACGGAGCTGAAGAGTGCGCGGGCGGTATTCTGCGGAAGCCCTACGGAGGTGTCGAGGCGTGGAGCTCGCCTTGTTGCGAGCTTTCTCGACCCACCAGAATATACTTCTCGGATGACTGACAGACCTTTTATTCCAGCGGGAAGGTGCGTTCCGCATGGCCATTTGTGGTACGTTTGTTCTATGCGTTGCAGTACAAATCCGCATCATCATTCCCAGGGCGCAAATAACGATGTGGCGGTCGACGTTACTCTAGCTTTGGATCCGTCACCTATGCGCAGTCCCGCCACCTTTGCTGATGGACGCGACTATATTTGCGACATTTCTGCACATTCCAATTATACGGAAAAAGGGTTCGACCCCTGCACGTTCATTCTTCCAAGCGCGCTTTGAAGTTACCAACAAAAAATGTCCGCGGCGCGGACGCTTCCCCTTACCTTTTTCATCTCCCAGTTCTTGTACCTGGTTTACGATCCCCAACTTCTTCAGAGTACGCGATGACGAGGTCTTTGCACGTGGATCTATTCGCACTGCAAGGGCTGCCGCTCATTCCCTCGAGCCCTTTCCTTCCTATGTATGTACGCCCCTGGGCTCTGGGTTGGAGAAGGCGATCATGATTGAGGCATTTCCGATGAACTATAATATTCCTTGTGTCCGCTCCTTTTCTTTCATTTTGTTCGAAATTCATTCCCGCCCGCCCTTGAATATCGGCTTTTCGTTGTAGACGACTGGCGCAGCCGTGGATACAACCGCATGCACTGCGCTTCGTGCGTCTAATTAGGCTCAACATCACCCTCAACAACGCTCTTGTGGCAGATTCTGACGAAGGTAATCCTGTGCGGAGCCGCATCGATGTGATTTGATAGTGATACTCTGGATGCACCTTCAAATTTACTTATCTGGTTTTTCATCCGCGGCCTTCCAATACGTGGGTCCTTGTATTATCTTTGGTGTTTAGGTGAGTAAAAATAACCGTTCGAGCCCTTGTCTATTCCATCCATCCTTTCATGGTTGTAGCGCCGGTCCTTATTCTCCGAGCAAGCTGCGGTAATGCGGCGAGTCTGCGTAGCAACTCCACTTATTCCCGGGGGGGAAATGCTGTGAAGTACGAACGTCTGATCCACAACTCCTGAGTCCTTCTTCCTGGGGCCCTTCACAAATCGCACATCCGACAGCCGCGCAACTTCAACTCATCCATGTGGACCCATGTTTACTGACTCCAAACTGACTCGAATTAAGCGAGCGGCAGCAATTCTCGATCACACAGCTATTCTGCGTCCGCGGAATCAATTGAAGTCACTGTCCCCAACAGGAAAATCCGACGGTTCGGACAGCTCTCAGAGTTTCGTGCCCATCCTCACTGATTTATCCCCCGCCAGATCGTACTCCGTAATAATACTCGCAAGCGCCGACGTGCCGTAGACTGCCGTAGACCAGACGATCGACACCGCGATCGTGATTCGCATGGCCCAAAATGGCAGGTTCAACATCGCTTAGCACCGCGGACCTACAAGTCAATGATCTGATCCTGTGGCCACACCAGACCTAACCCTGCAGCCTTGCGAAACGAAGCAGAAATCCGGAGCGACTGGTGGGGGCTCCGAATGAACCGATTACTTGCGGTAGGTCCAGGGGCAAATCATCGGTTTATACATACATGCTAGAGTGCAAATGGTGGATGTTTTGCGCAATCCAGAATGGAATGGAGGGAGATTGCATATGAAATGCACGGAGCTTGAAGTGAATTGGAGTTTATCGTCGAACGTCTGTTGCCCATGTGGGCGATTAAAGTGATTCTAAATTAAGGCAATCAATAAATTCAACAGGGCTGGATCATCAGCGTGCATCATCCATCGGAGCCACCTTGCCCAGCGATCGTTGAGATCGGACTTTCAACCAAGTGACCGAGGGCGCCGTTGTGATTATACTTACTCGCGTTTCACCGGACCGAGGTGTTGTTGTGTAGCCAGGTGTGGCCACAGCGCTTAACGCATATGAATGTGATTAGCCAGTCGTTAGCGAGGCGCTCGATTGTGAGAAAGAAACCGCCGAGTCAGAGAGCGACGCGTCGATCAAGATCGAAAATGTGAGAATACGAAGGTATTATAGGCTACATGACTCGAGTGTATATGTAATTGCACGTGGGGACCTGACCTTATAAGTCGTTTAACCTAAATGAGATGTTTATCTCAGCTAATTATAAGTATGTAGCTTGTAGGTTGCGCAGTCTCACTGGTGAGGTCGAAAGGCTTGTGCTTGTGCTTGCAAGTTGTTGTATTCGTAGTCTCACGTGGGTCGAATGATTCGAACTACCGGAGACAAGGCCATCAATTCAACAGCAGTGGGAATCAGCCGGCATCGAGACATCTGGATAAAAATGGGGTTGTGAACAGTTCCTGTGGAATAATCACAGTGACAGTCTGTCGCCGTGATTTTCCAACACAGCACTAGTGACAGAGAGCTGACAGAGTCATGGTATATTTAATTGGGACCCGACCCAACCGGTTAGTGTGGCCATTGTTGTTCGCGAGATCCCTAGCGAGAAACTTGAAGGGGGCAATCTACGCGTCGCCTAAGACTCTATTCTCGGGGATGACTCGGCATTTCCCTTTGGTGTAAGGCCACTCGTACCTGGCGCGTGGTATTCTGTGTTTCAGTCTCCGGCATATACCGATGGCGGCTTACAATCTGCAGGTAAAATTCTGAGCAGGTAGCCAGTGGACTGTACGTTTAGATACAGCTCACTGGCATCTGTCCAAGTCTCTCCAATGGGGCTCAGCGCACTAGCATACCCACGAACCTCCTCCGTCTCATCTCAATCAACCGGGTATACATTAGCTTCACCCAACCGAACCCGCTCGTTGGCTGGACCGTGTCGTCTAAGACTCTATTCCCGGAGCTGACTCGGCATGCCCCTTGGGCGTAAGGCCATCCTTACCTGGCGTGTTGTATTCTGCGTGTCATAGTCTGCGGCAAATACCGACGGCGGGTTGACGTTACGATCTACAGGGAAAGATGTGAGCAGGTCTGTACGTTACAGTTCAGTGGTGCCACTGGCACCTGGCCCAATTTATTCAACGGCTCAGCGCAATAGCATACCCACAAACTTCCTCCGTCTCATCTCAATCAACCGGGTATACATTAACTTCACCCGGCTGGACCTGCTCGTCGGCTGGGCGATATGTGTTGCGTATATAGCATAGGATGAAGAGGATTTGTACATAGGGTTCTGTGACTGTGTAAGCGCTGGAATGTCGAAGAAGCATTCAAGCGCACCCGAGATGAAACTTTGGTATAAATAATAGGAAGGAAGGTTTACACAGGGCAGGGGTTTGTTCAAAAATATCGGGCGGCCGGCCGTGGAGTTGGGGTGAGGCTGTCGAGTAAGGTTGGTTTTTAACGGTCAAGGGGAAACCTGAGAACAGAACACGAGAACAGAACACGAGGAGATCTGACGAGACCGAAATACGACGACCGCGGAGACCATGGGCTCAACATGAGTATCTGGAGGTTTTGGCTGTGAACTTGAGGTGGAAACCTAAATTCAAAGTGCACGAGAGACATGGAGACTATCTGATTCCAAACCCAAAGCCAGTGTCGAATGAACAAACGAATTGACGCGGAGAGCTCGATGAGCGCCTCTCCTTGTGCTAAAATAAAATATGACCTATATGTGTCGGCCGCGGAACACAAATGAAAGAAAACACAAAGATTCATACAAGCTTCGCAGTCGGATGACCATGGAGGGATAGATGAGATGTATTTGTCTTGGAGAATGGCAATGGCGCAGGCGACAGGTGCCTATGGCCACGTTCCCCGTAAATAAAAGAAACCGAAATGAAATATGTCATACGGCACCTCCGGAGATGAGTTGATGGCTGAGAACCCGTAAGGCAAAGAGACTTCACGGAGACCGAGTTCTGGGCTGTGTTTCATCCCAAAGCCGAGTATGACGAGAGACGGCGAGTAATTTCCTTGGTCCCTGAGAGAAAGAGATCAGCGCTGGCAAATCTATTTCACCGTCGGAGCACGAGAGCAAAAACTGTAACAGACACCCAGCAACCAGAATGCCGAGATAAATTTCGAGACCCAGGAGACCAGAAAGCGCAGAGAGATGTCCCTGAGCTTCTGAGAGCCGATGAACGAGGATAACATTCTAAGCAAGACCTACGAAAGAGCGCTGAGAGATGTCCCTGACTCAGAGCTTGACAACATTCGAGCGCGTAGACAAAGTGCATCCGAAATGAAACCCGCGAATATATATCTCTGGTACCCTAGTTTCTTGATGGACAGCACACCCGAGACCCAAGACACCACGGCCGAAGATCCAACGAAAGCCCGCCGTGCCGTGCCGTTAATTCCAGCCAGGCACGTCAAGACTATTAACATAACGAGAGGCAGGGAAAATTTGGCAGTTTCAGTACTGGAAAATAGGAGTGTTGGGCGCCAAGAATGATGAACGTTGTATGAACTGATAGAAATGGAGAAATCCCGAAAGAGGCGGGACGGGGGTGGATGAAGTCGGAAGAAAACGTCGGGCTTTGTGTGACCTTGGTGTGACTCCGGCGTCTTGATACACCGAGACCGAGCATGCAACGTGCTGCTCGTCACCGTCTCCGCCGTTCCTCGCTTGTCATCGTTCGTTTTGTTCTATGGCGCTCGCCGTTTGAGTACTACATACTAGCCCTGCAGAGTACCGGAAAAGCCAGCGTCTCCCGCCGCAAAGAAAAAAGAAAAAGAAGCGACGACAGGCGACGACATGACAACAAGATGTTTTCATCAGCTAACCTGTAGCGAAATGAAGTGTTGACGACGTCGGTTATGCTGTGGGATATGTTCTGGTGAGGCAATCTTCCCACTCTGGCCGCTCCAGATTTTCAGATTTTTTTTCAAGGCTGATCGTGCGATATTGGATTTTATTCGACGCTCGAAACCTGGGAGGACGAATCGTCATTCGAACACCTGGCCGATGTACACGCGCGCGCGAGCTCGTGAACGAATTCGAATGAAGATCGAAGCCCAGCCATGGTCATTTGAGGTTATGTCGACAGACGTGAGATGGTCTTCACTTGGTCTTTGCCCCAGATATTTGGGAATCAACTGCAATTCATTCATCTAGCTGGTGATTGTTGTGGACATGAAGCCTTCGCAATTCACACCAGAGGTATTCCGGTTTGCTAGTGGGGGGCATTATACCTCCGCGATTACTCCACGGGACCAAATCTTGGACGAGCTCAAGGTGCGTGCGCGCGTGCGCCTGGCTCCGCCCTCGTGCCGAGCAAAGCAAAGCCTTAGATTATGCCAATGGATGGGATAGGATGGGACGACCGCGACCACCAGGACCGCGGGGATGCTGACCCCACGCTTGTTCCCAATTCGGCAGGCCCAATCGTCGCCTATCGAACATTCTAAGAATTACTCCGAACCAGCAATTTGGCACCCTGTAAGCGAGGTGAGATCCACTCCCCGATACGTGTGTTGATGATGATGGTTCCGTAAAGCGAAAGACTGTGGCGATGTGCGGTGTATAAAGTCGATGGCCCAATCCTCGGTAAGGGGTCCGCACATCCGATTCCGCGTTATCCTCCTTCTTCCTGAGCGCTACCCTCCCGACCTTTCCGAATCCCGACTCGACTCGAGCAGTGGATCGATCCCCGCACCAACGGCCATTTTTGCGTGTAGAAAGTCGATCTCGAACCCAACTTGAACAGTAGGATGCCCGCAGAACGTAGTCGTGGTTCGCGCCGCACTGGCGCAGACGGTTAGTGTTATTTTCCAACTGCACTTGTTCACCCTTCGCCCCAATTACTATGCATCGCCCCACACCCTGCCCCGCCCTTCCCAATTCGTGTACTGACTGGGCACCACAGGCAACCAGCTGGTGTGGACAGAACCGTCCCTCGCGCCCGGAATCTCTTTTGCGACGAACCTGACGCCCGGCGCGTTCGAGGAGTCGACCGACTTCACCACAACGTTTGAACTCGAGCCATCGACACCCGTTGAGCCAAAACCCGAGCCTTCCACGCCCGGCCCGGCGTTCTTCTTCTTCGATGCCCCGGCCCCCAACGGTCGAAGCCCAAGCGCGCGTCGCACAAGCGCAAGGCGACCCCACCGCCCGCCTCTCCGTCGTCCCCCTCCTCCCCCGCTGCCGCACCCACTAACGCCGCCCATCCCCGCCCGCCCCGCACATCCCCCGCCCGCCCAACGCCTTCATCCTCTTCCGCAGCTCGTTCATCCGCGCGGGCGCCGTCCCCGCACACGTCGAGCCTTCGCACGCCTCGCTCTCCACCATCGCCGGCCTCACCTGGTCCGCGCTCCCTGCGCCCGAGAAGGCGCTCTGGCACGCCAAGGCGAAGGAGGAGCGCGAGAAGCACCGCGAGCGCTTCCCCACGTACGCGTTTCGGCCGCGCCATCGCACGACCTCCGCCCGACGCCCCCGAACACGTCAGACGCGGACGACGACGGGAGCGGGGCGGGGGCGGTGGTGGGGTGGGAATTCGGCCGTACCGCGCCGCAGGCAGCAGCTGAGGTGCCGCCGGCGGACCGCGCGCGCCAGGCGCATATTGCGTCGCTGCTCCTGACGGGGCTGACGGGCGGTGCGCTTCACGAGGCGATTGGGAGGTTCGACGCAGAGCGTAAGCAGCGGGGCGAGGGTGGGGTGGAGGTGCGGTTTGGTGTAGTCGAGACGCCGGAGGGGCGCGTGGCAGCGGACGACGCGTGTGAGAGGCGGCGGCGGAGAAGAGGGAGGGGAGCCCGGTTGTGCGGCGGAGTACGTGTCGGGGCGAGAAGCGGCGGCCCAGCGTGAAGACGGAGAAGAGCACAGACGGCAAGCGTCGCGCCTCACTACCTCATCCTCGTTGCCTACGTCCCCAGCGTCGTCTTCGCCCTGCACCCCCATCGACACGACCTCGCCTTTCAGCTTCGCGTACGACGCACTCTCCATACCCTCGACGCCCGTCGACGACTTCACCGGCGCCTTCGACTGGCCGTACTCCGCCTCGACTTCGCCGTCGTACCCACCCTCCCCGGCGTGCTTCTCCCCCTTCGATCTCCCCGCCTCTCCCTCTACGACCTTCGACTCCTCCTACCCGCCCTCGCCTGCCCTCTCCCACTCATCCGCCTCCCCCGCGTCCTCGTCGTGGAGCTCGGTCGAGGACCTCTCCTTGTCGCTCTCCCATGCCTCGCACACTGTCGGCCCCTCCCCCCTATCCGCGTGCTCATCGATGTCCTCGCTCGGCGGCGATTCGGCGACCTCGCCTCCCTCAGCGCTCCAAGCAGCGACTGCAGTATGGGTACGATGGGCATCGACCTGTCGTCGATGTACGGCGCGTTCCTCCCGCCGTACGATCTCGGGCTCGGGCTGGGGCCAGACAACAGCATGGAGTTCTTCACCGGATTCTTGGAGGCGCCCCAAGCCGACGGTATCGCGGCGTGGTAGTCGGTTGGGCTCGAGACTCCTTGAGGGGGAGTTCGAGCTGGCTGGCTACGATGAAGGGACGACCCACTCTACGGGGTCTTCCTTCATTCCTCCTTAGCGGAGGCGGCGCGCTAGCGCCCCCTTCCTCCTCACCCCCGCTGCCAAAATGCGGCGCCGCGCTGTACCTTGGATGTACATACGACCTCGGATGGATTGGATTGGATCTTGTTGTACGGATGGATTCTGTGTTGTTGTACCCCTACCACCACCACCACCACCACCACCACTCACCGCTCCCTCCCCCTCCGTCTTTACCCGCCGCGCTATCTTTATCTGTACTATATATCGCGATATCCCTCCCACCCCACCTCCCGCCCCTCCCGTCCGCCTCTATCGTATCAGCAGTCGATATTTATCATCGCTGCGCTGCCTCATCATCTTGTGTACACTACCACTGACTGATTGCAATAGACGGATTTCCGCTTTCCGCACTTTGCTCAGTGCCCGGCCGTCGGCCGACGCCCCATTTTTTTTCTCCCGCGTTTTTTGTGGGGCGAGGGAATTAGACTCCCGCACCACATGCAACTCAGGCCTTGAGGACGGAAATGGAATGAAGGCACCGGCGATAGATCCGATGGATAGAATTTCTGATTAGATTGTGGCTAGACCGGGCCGCGCCAGAGATTGCTTCCGTTATTGCCCACACAGGATGAGAATTTTAATTCATGGACCGGTAGAGGACCAGGGGAGGCCTGGGCTTCACGGGGGCGAGCCGCAACGGAGTGCAGTCAACGATTTTGTCGGCCGACGGCTGCGGGGCTGGTTTCGGTTAGTTAGTTTCCACTTTTTCTGACAGCTTCCTCGAGCATTTCCCGATGTCGACTCTTTCGGATGACATGGGATATTTTCGACCCTCCCTCCATTCATCTGGTCAGCGATCCTAGCCCGTCTCAGCATTTTGATTAACCGCCACCCGACGGCGTTTTTACGCGTTCGCCGGCAAATAGTGGCGGGATTAGCAAGATCCACGCGTACACGTCGGGTAGCATAATTGAGTGGCGGTGAGCGGATGCAAAACATGAACTTAGACGGTGCCTTTCAGCTAAGTATGGTTCGCATTTCTTTGGCGCAAGCTGTGGTTGGATGCAAGTTGGATGTGTTTGCATTATTTTTCACGCGTCTGACTCTCGCACCTGCTTCTTTGCGGCTTCTTCCGTTATTTTGTGGTAAGTGGTTTCCTCTTAGTATTATTTCATCTCGCGCGAACTCGGCTGGCTGCACATGCTTGGATGCATGAATTACGGAAGAATGCGGTCGGAGGTAGCACGTACGCCAGACTTTCAATGTCGCACCTGGAATACTTTCAAGCCGCCCTACCCCCGAGGAATGAACAATATTCCAAGTCACCCACCTTCCCTGAGATGTGGTGGCGTTGTTAGATCGCATTTCCGAAATAGGTATCTTCAAGGGACGAATTGTCGGATGCCGAAATGGGGAATTCAACTATTAAGGGATAGATATTACTACTTCACTTCCTACGCAGAGCAATGAACATAACATGGGACGAGCCACCGTTTCTTGCTTGTGCTGACCCTTTCAATGCTGGCGCAAAATTCAGTCAACCTCGTATCGGGGATTTGGGATAGATCAGACTGTTTTAATTTCGGCCTCGGCTAACTGAATACGCACCCCACAAGACCAGAGGTACAAGGGACATTCGAACCCGAGAAGCCCACCCCAGGTCCGGGCGGCACGCAAATGACTGGTGTCGCCCTGCATCCATTCTAAAGCTGGAGGTGGCGTACTTTCCCAAATTGGATGACGGGGTATCCTTTTTCGGACTCGAGCGCTAGAAAGAAGCGACCGAGTTGGACCTCGATATCACGAGGCGGCGCCAACTGGTGTCCGGAGATGTTCAAGTTGAATAAACACGATGCAAAACGGGACGTCTCACGGCTTCTGTCGTCCAGCACCAGCATCTTGTTCGCAGTACAATGGCCTCAGAGGCAGTGCCAGTTGAACGTTGAGCATCTATTCCGTTCTTGCTTTGAATTCCAATCGGACGTTGGCGACCTTGTTCTAATATCCTTGTGTGAGCTGACAGCTGGTTACGTCCAGCGATGGTACGACTCCCCGAGTTGAGATGAATGAATATCCTTCTTCGACCTCGAGCGCTAGAAAGAACGACCTATTTGGGTCTTGATATCACGAGGCGGCGTCAACCGGCGTTGGGAGATGTTCAAGCTGGTTCGGGTAATGCAAAAGATCACGGATATCTCACAGCTGTCTGTCGTCCATCTTTGTTCGGAATTCAGTGGAGGCAGTGTAACTTGAACGCTGAATATCTATTCTTTTTTCTCTCGGAATTTCAATGGGAGGTTGGCGAGCTTGTTTTGATATCCTTGTACGAGCTGACAGCTGGTTACTGTCCACTTCCCTGATGTTTGTTGAGATTGTAGTAATATGGAATAGGGATCTCACATCTGTCACTTCGAGTTGTTCAACTTGGACGCGGTAATTAAACGTTCGATGTCCTAACTGAATCGCGCGTCGACGACCCATCCTACTGTGTGGACTCATTCTGTCTTTGGTTGATCATTGCGCTGAGATCTCAGTTCCTGCCCAGGAAATTACCGAAGAGCGGCATCTCCTTTTCGGGACGCTCTTTGTTCGTGTAGCAGATCTTCTGACGCGGCGGCCTGTTGAAATCAGGGTGTTCAGGGCCGAGGACAGTTAAATCCATAGCATGGGGACTCTGCCATTAGTATCGTATCCAAGAAAGGTTCCCTAAAACACTTCAACCACCGCACGAATTGGCTCTTTTCAACAACGACAATCTTGAAGTAGAAATTAAGTCATGCTTCAAACAACGGAGACAGACCATTTGGGTACATGGATCGTTATATCCGTCGCACCGTTCATTGTCCTCGGATAGACAGATACGCCTCGCGGAGAACGGCGATACGGAGCTCTGCCGTCTTTTCCCGTGCAAAAACCAATGGAACAGCGGTGTCTCCGTTTTCGGACGCGGACGCATTCGGTTTCGGTCACCTTGCTCTGGGTAGTGTCTCGTTGAAATGAATGGGGTGCTAGTCGTTGGCTGGCTTACATTGAGCATGTTCATGAAAACCGGTTCCTCTGGAGCGCCGTATAAGCAGAAAAATTCCACCCGAGTGAACGCCCATGGGTTCAACGGTACGGAGAATCGGACGGACGGCAGTCGGCGACTCAACGCTATTCTTCGCTATACCCGTGGCTCGGTCCATTGTCCTCGCATCGCATATGGATACGTCGTCCCCATAATGGGCGAAACAGCGAGATGCCCGCGCGCCCACGACGGAGACTATAGATATGATGAGCAGCTGCGAAATTGTCCGTCCGCAAGGCGGCGCGATGCGCCGCAGGTAAGGACCGGGCATGGAATGGAATAGGCCGGTGAATACGAATAGACGTCTTCAAGAGCTCAGGGGATGCCGCGAAGGTCGTGTAGTATTAAAGGCATCGTAGGCGACTAGCGACTAGCGACTCGGGAAGGTGTGCGTACAGTCTAATACCGGAACGTGTGGAACGTCGAGCAGGAGGAAGCGAATAATGTTGAACAATCACACACAGCCGAGTTCAGGCTGAAGGTGATGGCGTGGATGGAGCACAGTTCAATTGCGACTGCGTGAATGGAAAAGGCAGTGAGCTCGGATGCCTTGTCTGGTACATACAAGAATACAATCTGTTGGATTGTACCAGATTTCGCACAAAATACGACATGGTGGCTGTTTGCAGTGGAGACAGGGTTGTGATTTGGGTGTTGTGCAGGGAAACAAGGACACCCGTTCTGTCGTTCGATCTTTTGATGCCGAAGACATTTTGTTCAGTCCAGAAGTTCTTGGTTGACTGACGGGGGGCCCACTTCACGATTTATTGTGGATCCCTGTGATGATACAAAATTCCACAGCGGTAATTTCCACCAAGACGGTATAGATTGGGTCTGGCGGGAACTTTCGCTTCGTGTGGGGACAGTTCGCGTTCATGTAAAAGAAGACCGTCCCCTGCACGACATAAAACGCAGAGCTGCATGTGGACGCTTGTGTTCCTCCTGAGAGCACGGATGATGAGCCAATTCCGGTTGGGAATCGAATCGAAGCGCGGCGGTGATACTTGCTTGATATCAGCGATGACGTGCCGGCAGGATTATGATTAGATTCCGCTCAATTCATGAACAGAACACTCCATTAGACGATCAGATACAGAGATGATGGCGCAGAAGGGCTGAGAGAAGGTCTTCAGTGGCGGGTTCGAATGTTTATCAGGGTGGCCCCACGTCGTTATACATAGCAAAAGGAGGGTCAGCTGGTCGTTGTCGTGTGTCGTAATGTGGGATATCGTAGTCGGAGTCGGAAACTGTTTGCGCAGGGTAGGGGGCAGTGGAGGAAAGGAAGACAATATCCAGGGAAGAGAGGGGGCGGAATCACCGACAGGAATTGGGCGCAAAGCATTGGTGGGGAGCCCGCACGCCGAGAACTGGGAACTTGGTAAGCATCCCGAGGGAGACCCGCTTCGGGCAATTCCTCAAGCGGGCAATTCCTCCGGTTTCTCCGACGATGTCTGGGCGCGGGAACGTACAGGAACGCAGACGCAGACGCTGACAAGACGGCCCATTTCGAGAACATTGAGAATTCATGGGAATTCGTGACTTGCGGATCTGCGGTCAAAAACGGCACAAGGCAATATAAAGTTAAAGTTTGTGACAACCCGTTATTCCGCTAGTCCGCTAGTTAGATATGTGCGGAGCACAGTGACACAAGTACTCACGTTGCCCGGGTGGGAAGGGTCGTCGAACTCCGCAAACCGCGCAGGCCGCCTTGATGGGCCTCGAGCGAGTCCATCAAGCAATCTATGTTGACGGCGAAGTCGGTTACCCGTCGCCAAAGGGCTGCGCAAAAGTCGGCCTCGAGGCTCGCATACAAGTGCAAAAGTGCCATCAGACAGACAAAGTGCCATCAGACCGCCGGCGGTCAAGGATCGATTGATCAAGAACGCCCTCGAGGTCGTCGGTTAACGTTAACGTGATGCGCGCATCTACCAAAATGCGGAAGAAGGGCGGGGCACGTGTTTTGGGGAAAAGGCGGGCGCACGTGCCCGCCGTAAAGTGAGAGCTTCGGGACCAGAGGCGCAGGAAACAGCAGCGGCGAACGGGCAAAAGAAGTTGGATTGGTGTAGGATTGGTGTAGGAGTGATCGATCGGGGTGAATTGAAGGATTTTCGCTTCGGTGGGTGTGGCCTTGTGGGCTTCGCCTCGAGGCAGATCGAATGGAGATGCAGTGATGCAAGAGAGAGCGCCTCAAGGCAAACCAGGCATGTGAGACGGAGCGAGAGAGCGGCCCCGACGTGGTTAGAGCCTGACAGTGAGGGGACGAGACAGGACGAGATGTTCAGGTGATGGGTGGCAGACCGAATTCAAAGTGGCACCCGAGGCTATGGCTCATTGCGGACAAATTCTAATTGAGAGAAATCGTGCGGATCGTCCGCCGACCGACCAGAAGAAGAACCCAGGGGATCGCGCATGTTCAGGAAGCAACTCGCAGGAAAGGTAGGTATGCCTTGAGTCTTGACAGACCTTGACGGAATATTCGAGACGACACCACGGGGTGGAGGGGCGCTGCATCGTGGCGGGAACGGAAGGCGACGGGCACGGAGACTCGGGCAGGTATCAGGATCTGTTCTTGCTCCAACATTTGCACTGGAGACGGTAGGAACAGCAGGCGGGGAGAAAGCTTTTTGCAGGTACGCTCCAAATTAATATTAGTTTCCGGATCTAGCAAACCAGAGGCGGGAGGTAGACCAGTACTAGCCAATCCGCTGATAAGACACAGAGATGGACGGCGAAGAAGGACGGTCAGTGCTTGTGTGCACGGGAAGTCGGTAAGCTCTGAACCGAAAATCGGTTTGTAAAGCATTCGTGCAGAAAAGGGTGGCAGATCGGCGGGTTGGACGCGGCTCACCCGTCGACAGCCACCAATAGACGACGGTGGTCGGACTCCTGGTACTTCAGAGGGAAGAGAAAGAGCACTGGGATGTGGGAGCTTGGAACTCGGAGCTTGCTGACTAATTGTCGACTCAGACTTCGGAGCCGGTTGGTGGTGGAATGACTCGTCGTCGCGATTTTTGTCTTTTGTTCTGTTTCCACGATGGATAGAGTGAATAATTCAAGTTAGAAGAAAGAAACAGGATGGAATGAACAACAAGGTGGTGGTCGGTGGCAAAAGGTAAAGTGACAATGACGCCACGCGATATGTGCGTATGTTGGCCGGCGCTAAATCAAACTCATTCCCGTACCACTCTGACGTGGGGAGCATGGCTGATGTCATCCTCAGCTCACTGAGCGCCTCTTCGCTCCTAGCCAAACCCAAAGAGATATTCGTTACATCAGCCTATTGGTTATCCGTCAAGTCAAAACCGCCCATTGATTTTATTTATTTTCGTGGTCCACTGACATTTCTGCGCAGGGCATCTATTTCTGCCTGCGGCACCGATATTTGTGGCCGCTGCTACGCGCCCAGGTTCATCCCATGTCTCATCCTGTCCATAATCGTCCTGCCCACCCTCTTTATATTCCGCATATCTCCCCCAAGTTGCCTTTCTCGCTATCTTCCAGGGGGAATCTCGCGTGGTTCAACGCCGTGTTCCTCGTCCTCGGTGAAGGAGCAGCGATCATCGCGCTACTCTTGAAGCCTTCTTCGTCGACGAGACCCTCGTCAAAATTTTCGATGCCGTGAGTCGCAGACCACCACAATTTGCCTTTTGGCGCCTAATCTGAAACTATACATAGGTTTTTAATTCATCGAGGCTTCACGGAGCTCGTCTCCCACGACGTGTCATCATTCCTGACGGCACCGACCCCGTAAAACAGCTCGGAAAGCCCACCAAATCCGCCATCTACTCCCCCTTCTCCTTCCGCCTCACCCTCGAATTCATCCTCCTCCTCCCCCTGACATTCATCCCGCTCTTCGGCGGTCCGCTCTACTGCCTCGTCCTCGGCCGGCGTGCCGGCCCCCTTCCAGCACTACCGCTACTTCAAGCTCCTCGGCCTCACGCGCACGCAGCAGCAGGCGTTCGTGAGGGAAAAGGCAAGTGGAAGTACACGTGGTTTGGGAATGGTGGCGCTGCTGCTGCAGCTCGTGCCGGTGTTTTCGATGCTGTTTCTGCTCACGACCGCCGCGGGGGCGGCGTTGTTGGGCGGCGGATTTGAATAAGAAGAAGGTACGCGAGCGGGAAGGGGGGCCTACAATTCCTATCGAGGTTGATGACGAGGGCGCCGGATAATTGCCTCGGACTACTCGCATTTCCCGCATTTACTCTGGACCCACACACCTGCAATAGCCCCGATATCTACGAACAGCTACCTGAACTCACTTAATGTATCTGCTTGTTTCTTGGACCTTGCTCATTTTAAACCATGTAATTCCGTGATGGATTGCGCAGACAAAAACCTTGGCAGCAAGACGTTGAATGTGCTGTCGATAATCACTCGCGCAGCAGATGTTGCCTCGTACGTACTGCGTATCATCACCAAAGCTAGTGGACTACCATACCCTCCGACTAGATATAAACCTGGCCGTACAGCCAGGAAAGAGCAAGAAACAAAAACAGCGACAAACTGGGACTTTCAGCACAATTTGAATGCGCCTGACACCGGAAGTTTCTCTGCAAGATTGAATTGCTCGAGTCGGGTCGAAAAAGGTTATCGGTCGTCGCGTCGACTGGAAACTCTTCAGTTCAAACTTGGGCCTGAAGGCAATTTGATTCGCCCACCATGCTCTGTATTCGCTGTTCCTGGTATATTCTGAGACTCATCCGCTGCAGTGACACCCTGTAGATCCTCTCCGTCGCGAGTGTCATGAGCATACTCATCAACAACTGTTCATCGTTTCATGGAGAAAAAATTAATCGATCTGGGGTCCTTTGACTCACAGTGAGAAAATGGAACGTTTATCTCGCTGGACAATTGGACCCAGATGCCGGGCGACATCCTGGCTGTCTGGATCAAAACCGCCCAGGTGAAAGCGACGGAGTCCAGACGTAAACACTGGCGTCCCAGGATCTCCCATTAATATCCATGTAAAGTGCTATAGAGGGGAAGCCGAGATTAGCTGCAGCCTCCGTACTCAGCCGTTCAGCGCCTGATGGATCAAGGGGACCAATAGGCAGCGCAATCCGGCCATTCAAACGACAACGGCCTGGGTTGGAATTCACTAGGTGGGGCCAGAAATAGAAAGCCTTTGGGTGAGTCTACCGTCTTTCCCAAAATGTTGACCTCAAAGGAAACATAATTTAATACAACTGTTTGGGCAGTTCAATGTGAGCGGCATTGCGAAAGACCAACTCGTGGTACTTCAAATTCGTACCATACTCTTCAAAGTTGGGCCGAAATACGGAGACGTTTGAATAGATGATTCGCTTGACTGAGCCAGTGCATCCCGTTAAGGGACCTCAACTCCAGCCAGATGATGGTGTCCGCCCCATCATCCAAGGCGAATCTTAAACGATCAAGATTAGGCGCAACACGCAGATGGACAATGTAATGAAAATACCGGGTCCAACCATCATCCATGACATTTCCTTCCCATCCATACGCTTGCCAGCGACGTGTACTACGATTAAGGTCAATATGCGGCAAGGAGGCGACCTCGACCAGGTCACGGAGTTGATTTCCCGAAGAACAGGAGTCATGTTCGGTGTGCCCAAAAATTCAAGCCCCCGTTGAGAGACCATCTCATTGGGCGGGATACTACATTTGATTACTTGGCTGTTGCCAGTCGGTACGAGGTCCGCGCAGAATCGGCGAGTTGAGCGACGTATGAAAAGTGTGCAGCTTGAATCGTACTAGAAGCATTCTCGTGAGGATACATCACACATCGGAAGCCGGCTGAACTCGCCAACCAGCGTTGAAAAGTGGAGTCGATGTAGTCTGCGGCTGCCTGGAACAATCTCAAAGCCTGGATATTGGAGTCGAGTGTTCTTACTTCGAACTCAGCGGCCTACAGACAAATTAAACCACAGTGGATGAAAACTGACAAGCCCATACCACGTATGCATAAATATACAGCGTCGAGAATGTGAGTCCCGGTGTTGAGCCAGAAAATCTTCAAGCGGTATCAGTTCTGAGTCAAATATTAGTTCTGGAATTTTTTTTTTTGGCAGAAGGTCGCACCGTCATGCAGGATTGTAGCATGAATGTTCCCCAATTTGGCTGTTCCAAAAATCTGGACAATATTTGGGTGGCTAAAGTATAATTCAGTGAGCCTGAAAGCAGGACGTGTTGAATTCCACTTACCAAACGGACATATCTTTTTCGACGTCCTGCCGCCAATTCTGCGAACTATTGTCTCATCCAAAATTCGGAGCAGCATGATGCAACGCACCTCTTCTGCACCGTCGCCCTGATATACAGCGACAGTCACACTCGATGTTCGGCCCTCAATGTTAGCGGAGTACACCCTCCGAAGACTCTGCCACTCATGTGGGCAATGGATAACGCCAGAATGGTCGTTCAAGTTTATTTACACTGCAAGTCTATGTCTCCGAGTGGTATCTTTCGAAAATCTGAACAGATTTTAGCGTCTTCACAAGCCAAGTTGTATTACAATCACCGGGTGGGACAGCAGAAGCATGATAATTCTTCGTTACGTTCGGTAAAGTTGTGTGATCGGGAGAAGATGCGGGGTTAGGCGCCGATGAGACACGATTCCAGTTGGGGAAGATGAGAGGGGCTCACGAAGTGGCGTCATTGCCAGAGGCCAAGCCAGAGCTGCGGTTGGAGTCGAAATATTTTTCAGTATGGGTTTCGTCGTCCATCGCTGGCGAGGTAAGAGGGAGATAAGTTAAGCGCTAGAGTGACAGCTTTCATTACCGATTGGGAAATGCCTGAAAAAAGGAGATCGCAGGCGCTTCAGTGCGAGTTGGAAGTCAGTGTACGAGACTACCGCCATTCTGCTTCAGCTTCAATCGGCTCATTCGGACCGGCCACGGCGGTGTACCTGAGAGCCTTAGCTCGTTTACAAAAGAATCAGAATAATCAAATCAGAATGACATCTGTCATGAAAGTTACTGGGTGTCTTGCAGTTGCAGAGGATGGTGGTAAGTACCAGAATAGGGGTACGCGTCAATTTTATACACCGCAGGTTCAAGTTTGGAGCTGGAACAAACGATTGTTATTAACATGGCACTACAAGGACAATACATCACAGGGCTGCAAATTGGTTTACGAGGTTAACAAAAGTATTGAACGGTCCCTTTGCCAAAAGTCGAGATTCATACAATGTCCGCTTCCCGGCGCCACAATAACCTGAAAACTCTTTGCCTCTGGCCACAGGATGCGCTCTGCTGCAGTCAACGCCGCAACATCGTCACACCGGTCCGTTCCAGTGCAAAATCCCTGGTCCTCGGAGCCAACAACTTTCGTGACGGGCCCCGTGTAGTTCGCGGTCAACGAGGAGACACTCAACCCCGGGAACGTGGCCACCGTGCCCACATCCTTCGTGAAGGCGTCGAATATAAGCATGCGAGGCGAGAAGGAGGTCGGATCGGTGGGGTAGAGTATGCTGCGATTGTTCGTTGTGGTGTAATCCGGGTCGAGGGCACCCCATCGAAGTGGGGTATCATTCCGCGCGCTCGTAACCCCAGGGATTGTAAGCAGCGTGCCGGGCTCAATGATGAGGTTGCCCGTAAGGATGAGACCGTCGAAGGGCGATTGATCCGCTTCGGCGACGGCGCCAAAAATTAACGTCACGGACCCTGCACTGTGCCCGATACCGATAACCTTTTTGAAAGGCTCAACTCCGGGCAGAATAGACGCAGTCTTGAGGTGGCGGGCCAATTGCGTAACGACGGCCGAGTGGGTGGCGTATTGAACGTCAGATGCATTCGTGGGTCGCGAACTTAACCCGACGCCCACCAAGTCGATGGCAAAGGAGGGCAAGCCGCGGTCGCAGGCAAAGTCAGTGTATGACTGGTTTCGGAATTCTTCCGTCGCAGGCGACCAATATTGGTTGGTATACGTGAATCCGTGGACCAGAAGCTGTACGACATCTACAAAAACGTCAAACCCGTACGCCACCAGAACAAATTTTCAACTGACCTGTACTCTGTGCGGTCTTTGGCTGACAAAAGACACCAAAGACGTCGTAGGTTTCGTTTAGACGACGCAGACTGCTGGCATTGCTTTTGAGTCCACCAAATGGATCGGTAGGTTCCTTTGGAAGGAGCACGTCGACGTGAACAGGGACAATAGCGGACGAACAGTCACAGGATTGACCAGATGCGACAGAGATGCAAGAGATATGGCAGAGCGCCGCAAATGCGCAGATTGAGGTTCGAAGGGTGAATGGCATGCTTGCACTGGGGTCGCACCGCTGAAGTATGTGGAGTAATTATACCAAGCTTTACGGAATCCGATTCCCCGGCCGCTTCAAAACGCGGGACTCCGCGTTTTGTGAAGCGGCTGATTCATCACGCTCCGAATGTGTAATGACGAAAAGGGTTGAGGATATAATGTTAATGGAATGTGTAGTGCGAATGAGACAAAAACCACACCAAGCCAGATGCAGGAGAAAGCCGTTTGCCTAATACCCTGGATAAATAATCGGTGTCCGGGGTTCGCAGCCTGGTGCTTAGAATGTTTGATAATTGAATTCGTTGGGGTCGAGCAAGCATTGAGGCACTTGTCGATGGGGATTATTCAGCACGCTCTCAGCAGCCCCAACTTTTTTGTTCGCTTGGTAATCCGGCCGTTGGGGCTGAGGAAGCATCCGATTTCTTAGCATAGAGGATTAATCCCGGAATTAATCAGCAGCAGTCCGTTACCTGAGCTTGAACTTGAGCAAATAAAATTTAGGTGGCCCTAAACACCCCAGTGATCTACAAAATGTTGCCGGTACTGTGGCTAGAACATGTCTACTTCTCCGGACATCCTCTTCGCGGGTTATCACAGAGAATATCCAACTCTGCTGATCCACTCACACGCAGGCGTCGCGGCAGAATTAGGGCATCCAGTGACTTGCGCACAGAGAAGAAATACACGTAGACGTCGAGGTCCGTGGAACTGTTCACCGCCAGATGGGTGAGTACTGGGAGGCCGGCGAGCATGCTCCAGCATTCGAGGGCTTCGTCATCAGAGTCGTCAATCCGGTCAAGCCCTGTACCACCGGCGGAGTCTGCCGGCCATCACTGGCTTTCGTTGACCTTGAGTGGACCTCTAGCGGCCTTCATGGCTTTGACCATCAAAGATAAAACATTAGATACGAAACATTAAGCTCCAGCCATATACAGTAGGAGGAACAGGTATCATGCCATTATGTACAGATCTTGAAATTTTCAAACGAACGGAGCCAGCGAAAGCCATCGAAAGCCCATCGGGGATCGCCGAAAGCCTTTATCTACCGCCGGCAGCTCGTGGCCACCAATAGCCATTGGCAACCACCCAGGCGTATGTGGGGATTCAATATATCATGGATCCTCTGATTAGCGGAGCACGGTGATTATTATTATTATTATTACTCGTATATTACTTACTCATATATTGAGCGAATCAGAGTGTACATGATTGTACCGCCGGAATTACCCCAACTGTTACCTCAGCTGACCTTCGGTACCCAAAAAAAAACATCATTAGACGCCCCGGCGCTTAGCCTATTCAACCTCGCCGATCAACCGCTCAATTCCCGTTCAACTTTCGTGCTGTGGAGATCAAGATTATTACTCGTAACTTGACAAAGTATCTTAAGCAGATGATGTGAATCAGATTGATGTTGCCGTGACTCGGAAAGTCGAGTCACGACTCGGTGAGTCGACTTCCGAACCGAGTCGACTTGACCAAGTCGACCTAGTCACTTGAAGTCGACTTGGTTGGTAAAAATTTCCAAAATGCTCAAAAACACCTCTAGACCTCGTAAGAACCCGAATGGTGAAAGTTGATGTTTTTGCCTGTCACAGAATGTCACAGATCTGTTACGGTGTCATGGAGGTCATAGAATTTTGGATGTCCCCAATCGCTTCCCCGGGCAAAAAGAGACAACCTACATTGAACCCGACTTAAGTCACTCAAGTCGACCTCGAGTCGATTGCATCGACTCGACTTAACTTGGCTCAAATCAACTCCGCAAGGATTCAATACACCGTTCCCACTTGAGCAAGCTCCGCTACATTGCAAACAAGTCACTGAGTTCTTGGGTTACTTCAGTCAAGATAAGGATGTGTTCACGTTCGTTCAGTGATCAAGACAGCAAGATGCACTGTAGAAGGATGGGTTGGTCACGTGGTGGACCAGAGGAAGAAGATCGGTGGTTATACCCTAGGTGTGACAGAGAGCTGGAGGCTAGTCCAGCACACGAGTACTGAGGTGGTCAAACGAGGGTAACTGGCGTAAGTCATCGATTAACCGACGTCTGTCGATCTACACTACAGCTTATACAGTCGCCTCTGTCTTAACCCATACCCCTCAGTGGAGCCTCAAAGGTATGGGTTATTGCAGAGTATGGGTTCCAGCAGAGGTCACATTAAATATATCTAAAAATAAAATAAAGATATTGATGACCTTGAAATAAAACTAAGCATGAAGGTGCCCTAAAATGTGAAAATCCCATGATTCTACGTCTATTAGCCAAAAACCGATCCAAATAGTCACCACAGGGAGAAACTGCACATCAATGCCATATACTGTACTTTTTCGTTCAAATTGACAGGGGGTGTGACACATGACCCATTTTACCTCGACATTTTGGCAGCCGCCGAATTTTTGCGTGACACCTCGGAAATTTCGTCTTTTTGGCACCTTTTGGGAAGTTTGGGGACCTGTGTGACCGCCTAGAGATTCGACAGAGGCCCGAGTGACACGTGACATCGACCAAAGTTCATGATCGACAGGGAGGAAAAAGTACAGTATGAGCCAAAATCAGCCCAAATTATGCATGCTAGGCATTCGGGAGCAAAGTCGGAATCTTAAAAGGTGTAATTGATGCACTATTGCACATCACTCAAATTTATGACTCAACTGGGTCAAAAACAGAGGAAAAATTGTGTAAATTATGGGTTTTGACACCTGGAAAAGGTATGCGTTATGGAGTAACAGAGAGTTATGGGATTTTGAGTGGGAACCACCCTGGTGGAAGCGAAATTTTATGGGGTTGAGCAGAGTATGGGTTATGACAGATATGGGTTCGGACAGAGGTGACTGTATACAAATCATGTGTTTACGGATGTTAGACTGATTGTATAGATTGAGGAGATGTTTGAATGAAACAGAGATGAATGAGTGGGGGTGTTCACACAAACAAAGTGGACTGGGGGGGTATAGTAAGGAATGTGGGGTGTTCACAACACAGTGTAAATAGACTGAGGAAAGTGGATAAGTGATTGTGACGAAACGGGATAGGGGGTTCAACAAGAGGATCGTGTCCGTTACATATGCCCTCCAGATCGCCGCACGGGGCAATCTCGTCTTCAGTCTATCTGCACGTCCTCCGTTTGATTGTTCGACACTTGACCCCAGCTGTCCAAATAGCTGAAGAGCTCTTTGTTGGACATGGTGTTGAGGTCAGTGGAATTGTCGGCAGTGGAGATCAGGTGTGAAGGGTTAACAGTGGCGATAGGAGGGATGTTGGATATCGAGGAGGGGCCAGCACCAGCGGCCAAAATCTGCGCTGGGGGCAGGGACCTGAGTGCCAGCCTTGCCAAGTTGGTTTCCAAGAGGGGGAGGAGCTGGCGTGACTGCATTGCCTGCGGGGGCAGGGACCACAGCCCAATTGACTGCATCAGTCACCTGAACACCTTGGACAGCAGCTGTAAGGTGGTCCAAGGCATGAGCGTTGTCCCTCATCTCCCGGTTACGGGCAGATAACAGTGCGCATGTCAGATTTGTTCCGGCGCACGGGGTACAGGGTACTGTTCCGTGCCTGGCGGTGAAACTCGCACTTACGGCGGGCCTCCTCCTGGTGCACGATGTTGCACTTGAGTTGGCGGTTGATCATATCCTTGCGCTCCCTGGTGACAAGGACCATATGCGAGGGAACACGGTATTCGCCGATATGCTGGGAGTGAAGCGATCAGGCAGCCCAGGTGGGAATTTCACAGATGAGGGTGCTGGGAGGTGGGTAATGCAACTGGTTCATAGTCCTGTCGAAGTGGGCCCACATGTCACCAGAGCGGTCAAACACGGTAAGGTGCTGACCAAACTCGGTGAATCCAAGCGGGTCGCCATCACTCACCTGTGGGCTTCGGTTTGGTAAACCATAGGTCCTTGTTGTAGGTGACAAAGAGGGCGACCTGTTTTGCGCCGATGGGTGAGTAGGAAGGCACAGTGCCTTGGCTGATGAGCACAAACATCTCAGCGCTGATGCGCTTGATGGTATTGTGCCTCGCATTCCACGCGCTGTACCTGGGGTCCCTGTCCTGAATGTCGGGCACAGGTCCAGTGAAGAAGTCGTGGTCAGAGGCAGGCACCGTATAATCAGCAAGGGAATTCATAGTAACAAAAGTTAGGCAGGGCGTACGGTCAGCACTCTTCGCACTTATACCGCCCACATCTTCTGGGGATTCCAAGTGAATACATCCCACGAATACCTGAGGATCGTCAACAGGCAGTCTTCCTGCTCCATAAGGTAAGTCCTTGACGTCTGGGATGCCCACAGCATCCAGGTAATCACAAAAACACGGCAGTCAGGCCGCTTGTCCGTATGGCATCCATGTACGGTTCCCCATTGCTCACAGGACCTCAAAAATTGCTGAGGTGTGTTGCCTGTGGTGCCCAGTGATCTTCTCAACAGCCCACTCGTCATTCTCGTACTCTGTGGTAATTCCTAGCTGGCTGTCAAGCCTTCCAGGGAATCGGTGATCGTTGTTTGGGATGTGGATCTGCAGAAGAGACACATGGAACACATCATGGAGTCCGTGCTGCTTCAGGGGTGATGGGAGCTCGAGTTGAAACAAGCCATTCCCGAAGCTACAGGAAATGCGGAAGGCCCAATGTACTTGGGAACAAGCTTACGAACGAGCCCCTTTTCGAACTTAATGTTCTTTGTTGACAGATAAACCAGGTCACCTTCTTCAAATGGTGCTGGCTGGTGTTTCCTGTTCGCTGATCGTGTTTGTTTGATGCGCACCGCAATCATGCTGTTGTGAGCAGAAATGATGGTGAGTCGGCGTTGTAGCGCAAAATTTGCAACACCCGGATAATCCCTTGTCCTGTCTGAGTTCCAGATCAGTGATTGGGGTATGCAGCCTGTATTCAGAAAGAAAGGGGAGTACCCCATGGTTTCAGAATGGGCTGAGTTCATTGCGAACTTGACAGCAGGCAACTTGGGCAACCCAATCCTTTTGATTGGGGTATATACATGAGTAACAGTGTGATTTGCCCGTTTCGTTCCGCCATCAGACTCAGGGTGGTATGCGCTCGACATGTTGAGCTTTGTGCCCACCAGCTCATGCAGCTGCTTCCAAAACGTGCTGGTGAACAGCATATCACGATTGCTAACGATGGACTTCGGAAGTCCATGTAGTTTGTAGATAGACTCGAACATGGGCTCCGTGATCTGGCGAGCTGTATAATTGATGCAACTAGGAATAATATGGACCATTCCAGTCAGTAAGTCGATCACAACGGTGATAGAATTAAAAATCCCATCACAATTCTTGGATTTGGGCAATGGACCAATGAAGTCGATCCCAATCACTTCCCAAGGTTGTGAAGGTGGATTGAGCGAGTGCAGAAGGCCATAAGGCTTCTGGGTACTCAACTTGCTATGTTTACACATTGTGCAAGTCTCGCAAAAACTGTGGGTGTCCTCGACAATTTCTTTCCGCCACACATGATCCCATAGGTAGTCCAGAGTTTTGCGGACACTGAGGTGGGCCAGGATAGAGTGAGCCTCAGAGACGATGATCTCGCAGAGGTTTTGTCCTTGGTTAACAAGAGTGGGAATGCAAAGTAAATGAACATCTTCTTGCTTCAAGTAGATTGCTCTGTCTTCTATTTCAAAGTTGCAGAAAGACTTTGGAGACTTGAGGATGTTCTTGAAGAAAGGGTTGTTGACAGACCTGGTATTGGGGCACCCGGGCATTTATTCAAATCTGCTCAAGTTGCAACATACTATAATGTATTACACTACATTACAACATCATCTCACAAGGGCTAATGCTGGCCTGAGCAGTTAGCTAAAAGGGATATAATGTGTCTCGAACCATTAGAAAGGCACCGGACAACAATCCTGGTAAAGAGTTGACATGAGAAGTCGCTAATGGAGCAATCACGGAAAGTGCCTTACCATCCTGGAAACGGATTGGGGCTACTGCACATACCTGACTAAGGGTGTATTACAAGGGATTATCCTTCTGAACCAGAGGGATCATTGTCGGGCATCATCTGACGTCTTCAGAACTGCCAAGAGAAGGCTGGACTTGGTTGATCTACCAATTGACTAAGAAACCATACTCGGATACTGGGAAGCGGTGGCTATCACAGTTTTCAGACAAATCACTTAAGCGGTTCAAGGCGGAACCATTTGAGCGGATGGTTACCAGGGAGGGTAACGGAGGGCTGACGAGGAAGTCAGCTAAAAGTTGACATATCAACAATATCCCATCACGATCGTGCTAAGCGATGTAGATCTCGACTCATTGTTAAGCTCAGCTCGTTGATGTTTCTTATAAATCTCTCTCAATTCTACTAATCACTTGATATCTGACAGGAGTTCATTGGCTAGCTGCCGTACCACAAGTCATATACCCTGAACCCTACTGCACATTTGTATCTGTTTCGTTTATATTTAGAATCCTGTAAAAGTATTCAAGTGGATGGTTATGGGAGGAACACCAGTGAATCTCACCCCACCTGTTGGACGCGAAGTTACTAGAATTCACACTTAACCGGTTGAGTAGGCATTCATTTGGAGACATCCAGAAGCTATACAAAGTTTCATTTGTTTTCCCTGTTTGAATATTATCTGTGTTGGATTTGGATCTTTATAAACAGTGTGTGGACATATTGGATAAACAGAACAGATGCGTGGAATATAAGGAAACGGATCGGACTTGACAATTGGTTGTAATCTCATAAGGATTAGCAATCATGCATACTATTGGAATCGGGATTCATAAGGAATCACTTGTGCTACACATCGGAGTACTATCTCCAAACCTAGACCCACATCACACAAACCGTTGAACATAAAATCTTGTCTGTCTATCTGCGATTGCACCTAGAACGAATTCGAGCAGTTTATTCTATACAACTTGTAGACCTATAAAGTCTTGCTTCCCAAAGAGAACTAAAGTTCAAATTGCCACAATCTATACTGGATTGCACTGGTTAGGAGATTCAAGTTTTTCAGCACAATTTACGGTGAAAAATGTTGTTTGTTTTTCAGACATTTTTCACTGAAAAAAGAGGTGAAAATTTCAAATATTTTTCACCACTATTCCAGGTGGAATTCAGGGTGAAAAACTTGAAATAAAATTCATGAGGATTCATGCTAAGTTGTCACCAGAAATTCAGTGTTTTTTTAGGGATTTTTCACTAAAAAAGCAGGTGAAAATTTTAAATCTTCACTACTATTTCAAGGAGAATTTGAGGTGAAAAACTTGAAACAAAATTCATAATGTTTCATGCTGACTTTTCACCCGAAATTCACCTGCATTCTTACCAGGAAATTGTGGTGAAAAAATCAAAACCTCCTTTACAACAATTTTCAGTGGAAAAATGGGTATAAAATGTCTGAAAAATGTTCAAAGAAAGATGGTGAAAATTTTGAAACCCAGTTTGGATTTTTTCAAGGATTTTTCACGCCCTTTTCCACTGTTATTTGTGGTGAAAAAGGTGATGGAAAATGCATGTTGTTTTTCACCACCTTTTGCAGTGTACATACAGGTGAAAAAGTCAAAATATTCCTCACACATTTTTCGCTGGGAATCATGGTGAAAAACTTGAAATACTTGGATTCAAGTTTTTCAGTGGGAAATTCGAAAGCCTCCCCTTTAAGTTTTCCACCCCAAAATTCATCAGTTTTTCAGGTGAAAATATTGATGAAAAACTTGAATTCTGGTTCAGATCCAGAGTCCCAAAGTGGACTGTTCACTATTCCGTCCTAGTACAATGACTTTGTTGATGTCTTGTCCAAGTCTGAGACTTACAGTACAGTCGTCCACCCGACGAGGAATTAGAGCTGAGCGACTGTGAAACCTCTTCCTACAACCTTTAAAAGGCCCAGTACTATGAGCTAGGGTGGTAACTCGTCAGTATCTTGGAAATGTGAATATAGAATCACTTCAACAGTTTATCAGGTGTTTCTGGCAGGCATTGGCTGAAAGGAGTCCACCTATTTTAAATCAGTCCATTCCATCTGGGAAAAGTTCAGCACTGGGTTCGAGGACTTCTAGCACTGCACTCAAAGCCTCAATTTGGATCAAATTTGACCACTCTGGTACATTGCTCTGACCCATTTTAATGTGCGCCTCGACTTTGGCAGGTGTCTAGCCAATCCGGAAAAGGAGTCTGTCCATTTCAAAGGAGTCCATGGTTTTTCAAGCAGTCCTTTGGACACTGCTGTGACCCCTTTTGACATGCATCTCGCATTTGACAGGTGCCTAGCCAATCCAGAAAATGGCCCAAGGCGAGTTACATGTCAAAATGAGTTAGAGCAGTGTACTAGAGCATGTTTGATCCCAATTCAAGCTCACGAGCCCAGTGCTGAAGCTTGCAAAGAAGGAGTGGACTGCTTGAAAACCGGTGGATTGCTTCGGAATGGATGGACTCCTTTGCTGGATCGGCCAGGCACTTGCCCAGGGCAAGTTACGCTTCAAAATGAGTCAGAGCAGTGTACTAGAGCATGCTTGATCCCAATTCGAGCCTGCGAGGCCAGTCCTGAACCTTGCAAAGAAGGAGCCGACTGCTTGAAAATTGGTGGACTGCTTCGAAGTTTGAAATGCACGGACCCCTTTGTCAGATTGGCCAGACATATGCCCAAGGCAAGTTACACATCAAAATGAGTCCGGACAGTGTATTGGAGTATATTTGATCCCAATTCAAGCTTGTGAGCCCAGTGCTGAACCCTGCAAAGAAGGAGTGGACTGCTTGAAAACCAGTGGACTGCTTCAAAATGGATGGACTCCTTTCCAGAGTGGAGAGGCACTTGCCCAAGGCGAGTCACTTGTCAAAATGAGTCAGAGCAGTGTACCAGAGCATGTTTGATCCCAATTCGAGCCCGCAAGCCCAGTGCTGAAGCTTGCAAAGAAGGAGTGGACTGCTTGAAAACCGGTGGATTGCTTCGGAATGGATGGACTCCTTTGTTGGATCGGCCAGGCACTTGCCCAGGGCAAGTTATGCTTCAAAATGAGTTAGAGCAGTGTACTAGAGCATGTTTGATCCCAATTCAAGCTCGCACGCCCAGTGCTGAAGCTTGCAAAGAAGGAGTGGACTGCTTGAAAACCGGTGGATTGCTTCGGAATGGATGGACTTCTCTGCTGGATCGGTCAGGCACTTGCCCAGGGCAAGTTACGCTGCAAAATGAGTCAGAGAAGTGTACTAGAGCATGCTTGATCCCAATTCGAGCCTGCGAGGCCAGTCCTGAACCTTGCAAAGAAGGAGCCGACTGCTTGAAAATTGGTGGACTGCTTCGAAGTTTGAAATGGAAGGACTCCTTTGTCAAATTGGCCAGACACTTGCCCAAGGCAAGTTACACATCAAAATGAGTCAGGGCAGTGTATTGGAGCATGTTTGATCCCAATTCAAGCTTGTGAGCCCAGTGCTGAACCTTGCAAAGAAGGAGTGGATTGCTTGAAAACTGGTGGACAGCTTCAAAATGGATGGACTCCTTTGCTGGATTGGAGAGGCACTTGCCCAAGGCGAGTTACTTGTCAAAATGAGTCAGAGCAGTGTACCAGAGCATGTTTGATCCCAATTCGAGCCTGCAAGCCCAGTGCTGAACCTTGCAGAGAAGGAGTGGACTGCTTGAAAACCGGTGGACTGCTTCAAAATGGATGGACTCCTTTGCCGGATTGGAGAGGCTCTTGCCCAAGGTAAGTTATTTGTCAAAATGAGTCAGAGCAGTGTACCAGGGCATGTTTGATCCCAATTTGAGCCCGCAAGTCCAGTGCTGAACCTTGCAGAGAAGGAGTGGACTGCTTGAAAACCAGTGGACTGCTTGAAAACCGGTGGACTGCTTCAAAAAATGGATGGACTCCTTTGCCGGATTGGAGAGGCACTTGCCCAAGGCGAGTTACTTGTCAAAATGAGTCAGAGCAGTGTACCAGAGCATGTCTGATCCCAATTCGAGCCCGCAAGCCCAGTGCTGAACCTTGCAGAGACGGAGTGGACTGCTTGAAAAACCGGTGGACTGCTTCAAAAAATGGATGGACTGCTTTGCTGGATTGGAGAGGCACTTGCCCAAGGCAAGTTACACTTCAAAATGAGTCAGAGCAGTGCACTAGAGCATGTTTGATCCCGATTCAAGCCCGCAAGCCCAGTGCCGAACCTTGCAAAGAAGGAGTGGCCTGCTGGAAAATTTGTGGACCGCTTCAAAGTTTGAAATGGACGGACTCCTTTGCCGGATTGGCCTGACACCTCCCCAGGGTGAGTTACATGTCAAAATGAGTCGGAGCAGTGTCCTGGAGCATGTGTGATCCCAATTCGAGCCCGCGACCCCAGTGCTGAACCTTGCAAAGAAGGAGTGGACTGCTTGAAAAACCGGTGGACTGCTTCAGAATGGATGGACCCCTTTGCCAGATTGGCCAGGCACTTGCCCAAGGTGAGTCACGTGTCAGATTGACTCAGAGCAGTGTACTAGAGCATGTTTGATTCCAATTTGGGGACGCAAGCACAGTGCTGAACCTTGCAAAGAAGGAGTGGAGTGCTTGAAAACTGGTGGACTGCTTCAAAATGGAGGGATTCCTTTGCCGGATCGGCCAGGCACTTGCCCAAGGCGAATTACACCTCAAAATAAGGCAGAGTGGTGTGCTAGAGCATGTTTGATCCCAATCTGGGCCCGCAAGCCCAGTGCTGCCCCTTGCAAAGAAGGAGTGGACTGCTTGAGAACCAGTGGATTGCTTCGAAATGGATGGACACCTTTGCCATGTTGGCCAGACACTTGGTCAGGGCAAGTTACGTGTCCGACTGAGTCAGAGCAGTGTACCAGAGCATGTTTGATCCTGATTCGAGCCCGCAAGCCCATTGCTAAACCTCGCAGAGAAGGGGTGGACTGCTTGAAAACTGGTGGATTGCTTCAAAATGGATGGACTCCTTTGCTGGATTTGCCACGCACTTGCCCAGGGCAAGTTACACGTCAAAATGAGTCAGAACAGGAAACTAGAGCATGTTTGATGCCAATTCAAGCCCACGAGCCCAGTCCTGAACCTTGAAAAGAAGGAGTGGACTTCTTGAAAACCAGTGGATTGATTTGAAATGGATGGACTCCTTTGCCATGTTGGCCAGACACTTGGTCAGGGCAAGTTACGTGTCAGAATGAGTCAGAAAAGTGTACTAGAGCATGCTTGATCCCGATTCAAGCCCGCAAGCCCAGTGCTCAACCTTGCAAAGAAGGAGTGGACTGCTTGAAAGTCGGAGGACTGCTTTGAAGTTTGAAATGGACAAACTCCTTTGCTGGATTGGCCTGAAACCTGCCCACAGCAATTTACATGCAAAAATGAGTCAGCGGAGTGTAGCAGAGCATGTTTTCTCCCGAGCTAGGGCCGCGAGCCCAGTGCTGAACATTGCAAAGAATGAGTGGACTGCTAGAAAATTCGTGGACCACTTCGAAGTTTGAAATGGACGGACTCCTTCAGCGGATTGGCCTGACACCTCCCCAAGGTGAGTTATGTGTCAAAATGAGTCAGCAGTGTCCTGGAGCATGTGTGATCTCAATTCGAGCCCGCAAGCCCAGTGCTGAACCTTGCAAAGAAGGAGTGGACCGCTTGAAAACCGGTGCACCGCTTCGAAATGGATGGACTCCTTTGCCGGATCGGCCAGACACTTGCCATAGGCAAGTTACACATCAAAATGAGTCAGTGCAGTGTACTAGAGCATGTTTGATCCCAATTCGAGCCCGCGAGCCCAGTGCTGAACCTTGAAAAGAAGGATTGGACTTCTTGAAAACCAGTGGACTGCTTCAAAATGGATGGACTCTTTTGCCGGATCGGCCAGGCACTTGCCCAAGGCGAGTTACGCGTGAAAATAAGGCAGAGCAGTGTACTGGAGCATGTTTGATCCAAACCTGGGACAGTGAGCCAGCTGCTGAACCTTGCAAAGAAAGAGTGGACTCCTTGAAAACCGGGGGACTGCATCGAAATGGATGGACTCCTTTACCGGATCGGCCAGGGACATGCCCAAGACGAGTTACGAGTCAAGATGAGTCAGAGCCGTGTACTAGAGCGAGTTTGATCGCAGTTCAAGCCCGCGAGCCCAGTGCTGAACCTTGCAAAGAAGGATTGGACTGCTTGAAAACTGGTGAATTGCTTCGAAATGGATGAACTCCTTTGCCAGATAAGCCACACACTTGCCCAAGGCAAGTTATGGGTCAAAATGAGTCAGAGCAGTGTACCAGAGCATGTTCGATTCCAATTTCAGCCCGCTGGCCCAGTGCTGAACATTGCAAAGAAGCAGTGGACTACTTGAAAACCAGTGGACTGCTTCGAAATGGACACACTCCTTTGCCAGAAAGGCCACGCCCTTCCCTAAGGCGATTCACGTGTCAGATTGAGACACAGCAGTGTACTGGAGCATGTTTTATCCCAATTTGGGGCCACAAGCCCAGTGCCGAACTTTGCAAAGAAGGAGTGGACTGCTTGAAAACCGGTGGACGGCTTCAAAATGGATGAACTCCTTTGCCGGATCGGCCAGACACTTGCCCAGGGCAAGTTATGTGTCAAAATGAGTCAGAGCAGTGAACCAGAGCATGTCGAGACCCAATTTGAGCCTACGAGCCCAGTGCTGAACCTTGCAAAGAAGGAGTGGACTGCTTCAAAATCGGTGAAATGGACAGAATCCTTTGTCAGACTGGGCCAACACCTGCCCAAGGCAAGTTACGCATCAAAATAAGTCAGAGGAGTGTACTAGAGCATGTTTGATTCCGATCTAGGGCCGTGAGCCAAGTGCCGAACCTTGCAAAGAAGGAGTGGACTGCTTGAAAACCGGTGGACTGCTTCAAAATGGATGGACTCCTTTGCCGGATTGGCAAGACACCTGCCCAAGGCGAGTGATCCCAATTCAAGCCCGCGAGCCCAGTGCTGAACCCTGCAAAGAAGGAGTGGACTGCATGAAAACCAGTTGATTGCTTCGAAATGGATGGACTCCTTCGCCGGATCAGCCAGGCACTTGCCCAAGGCGAGTTATGCGTCAAAATGGGTCAGAGCGGTGTACCAGAGCATGTTTTATTCCAATTCCAGCCTGCTAGCCCAGTGCTGAACATTGCAAAGAAGCAGTGTACTACTTGAAAACCAGTGGACTGCTTCGAAATGGATGAACTCCTTTGCCAGAACGACCAGGCCCTTGCCTAAGGCGAGTCACGTGTCAGATTGAGTCACAGCAGTGTACTAGAGCATGTTTGATCCCAGTTTGGGGCCGCAAGCCCAGTGCTGAACTTTGCAAAGAAGGAGTGGACTGCTTGAAAACCGGTGGACAGCTTCAAAATGGATGGACTCCTTTGCCGGGTTGGCCAGGCACTTGCCCAAGGCAAGATACACATCAAAATGAAACAGAGCAGTATAGTAGAGCATGTTTGATCCCAATTCAAGCCCGCGAGCACAATGCTGAACCTTGCAAAGAAGGAGTGGACTGCTTGAAAGCCGGTGGACTGATTCAAAATGGATGGAATCCTTTGCCGGATCAGCCCGGCACTTGCCCAAGGCGAGTTACGCTTCAAAATAAGGCAGAGCGGTGTACTGGAGCATGTTTGATCCTGAGCTGGGGCCACGAGCCAAGTGCAGAACCTTGCAAAGAAGGGGTGGACTGCTTGAAATACCGGTGGACTGCTTCAGAATGGATGGACTCCTTTGCTGGATTGGCCAGGCACTTGCCCAAGGTGAGTCACGCGTCAGATTGACTCGGAGCAGTGTACCACAGCATGTTTGATCCCAATTTGGGGACGCAAGCCCAGTGCTGAACCTTGCAAAGAAGGAGTGGAGTGCTTGAAAACTGGTGGACTGCTTCAAAATGGAGGGATTCCTTTGCCGGATCGGCCAGGCACTTACCCAAGGTGAGTTACGCGTCAAAATAAGGCAGAGCAGTGTGCTAGAGCATGTCTGATCCCAATCTGGGCCCGCAAGCCCAGTGCTGCCCCTTGCAAAGAAGGAGTGGACTGTTTGAGAACCAGTGGATTGCTTCGAAATGGATGGACTCCTTTGCTGGATCGGCCAGACACTTGCCCAAGGCGAGTTATGCATCAAAATGGGTCAGAGCAGTGTACCGGAGCATGTTTGATTCAGCCCGAGAGCCCAGTGCTGAACATTGCAAAGAAGCAGTGGACTACTTGAAAACCAGTGGACTTGGACTCCTTTGCCAGAAAGGCCAGGCCTTTGCCTAAGGCGAGTCACGTGTCAGATTGAGTCAGGGCAGTGTACTAGAGCATGTTTGATCCCAATTTGGGGCTGCAATCCCAGTGCTGAACTTTGCAAAGAAGCAGTGGACTGCTTGAAAACTGGTGGATTGCTTAGAAGTTTGAAATGGACGGACTCCTTTGCCACATTGGCCCAACACCTGCCCAAGGCGAGTTGCGGATCAAACTGAGTCAGAGGAGTGTACTAGAGCATTTTTGATCCCGATCTAGGGCCGCGAGCCCAGTGCCAAACCTTGCAAAAAGGCAGTGGACTGCTTCAAAAATGGGTGGACTGTTTCGAAATGGACAGACTCCTTTGCTGGATGGGCCACACACTTGCCCAAGGCAAATTGGGATCACACATGCTCCAAGACACTGCTCCGACTCATTTTGACATGTAACTCACCCTGGGGAGGTGTCGGGCCAATCTGGCAAAGGAGTCTGTCCATTTCAAACTTTGAAGCAGTCCACAAATTTTCCAGCAAGCCACTCCTTCTTTGCAAGGTTCGGCACTGGGCTTGCGGCCCTAGATCGGGATCAAACATCCTCTAGTACACTTCTCTGACTCATTTTTACGTATAAACTGCCTTGGGCAGGTGTCGGCCCAATCCAGCAAAGGGGTTTGTCCATTTCAAACTTCGAGGCAGTCCACCCATTTTCAAGCAGTCCACTCCTTCCTTGCAAGATTCGGCCCTGGGCTTGCGGGCTTGAATCAGGATCAAACATGCTCTAGTGCACTGCCCTGACTCATTTTGACACGTAACTTGTCCTGGGCAAGTGTCTCGCCGATCTGGCAAAGGAGTCCATCCATTTTGAACCAGTCCACCGGTTTTCAAGCAGTCCACTCCTTCTTTGCAAGGTTCAGCACTGGGCTCACGACCCCAGATTCAGATCAAACATGCTCTAGTACACTGCTCTGACTCATTTTGATGCGTAAGTTGCCTCAGGCAAGTGTCTGGCCAGCCCGGCAAAGGAGTCCACCCATTTCAAACTTCGAAGCAGTCCTCAGATTTTTAAGCTACCCACTCCTTCTTTGCAAGGTTCGGCACTGGGCTCGCGAACTTGAATTGGGATCAAACATGCTTTAGTTGACTGTTCTGACTCATTTCGAAGTGTAACTTGCCCTGGGCATGTGCCTGGCCAATCCGGCAAAGGAGTCTATCCTTTTTGAAGTAGTCCAGCCGTTTTCAAACAGTCCACTCCTTCTTTGCAAGGTTCAGCACTGGGCTCGCGAACTTGAATTGGGATCAAACATGCTTTAGTTGACTGTTCTGACTCATTTCGAAGTGCAACTTGCCCTGGGCATGTGCCTGGCCAATCCGGCAAAGGAGTCCATCCTTTTTGAAGTAGTCCAGCTGTTTTCAAACAGTCCACTCCTTCTTTGCAAGGTTCAGCACTGGGCTCACGGGCTTGAATTGGGATCAAACATGCTGTAGTACACTGCTCTGACTCGTTTTGATGCGTAACTTGCCCTGGCCAAGTGTCTGGCCGATCCGGCAAAAGAGTCCGTCTACTTTGAAGCAGTCACTGCATTTTGATGGCGTCTGGAGCCGTGCTGAGGCACGTAAGTCCAGGTTTGGCGAGCCGAGATCGGTCCAGGCCCTGCTGAGGCGTCTCGACCGATCTCAGCTAAGGCTCGCCAAACCTGGAATTACGTGCCTCAGTGTGGCTCCAGACACCGTCAAAATGCAGTGAGTCTCCCGGTTTTCAAGCAGTCCACTCCTTCTGTGCATGGTTCAGCACTGGGCTCGCAGGCTCGAATTGGGATCCAACATGCTCTAGTCCACTGCTCTGACTCATTTTGAAGCGTAACTTGCCTTGGGCAAGTGCCTCTCCAATCCGGAAAAGGAGTCCATCCATTTTGAAGCACTCCACCGGTTTTCAAGCAGTCCACTCCTTCTTTGCAAGGTTCAACACTGGGCTCACAAGCTTGAATTGGGATCAAACATGCTCCAATACACTGCCCTAACTCATTTTGATGTGTAACTTGCCTTGGGAAAGTGTCTGGCCAATCTGACAAAGGAGTCCGCCCATTTCAAACTTCAAAGCAGTCCACCAATTTTCAAGCAGTCGGCTCCTTGTTTGTAAGGTTCAGGACTGACCTTGCGGGCTCGAATTCGGATCAAGCATGCTCTGGTCCACTGCTCTGACTCATTTTGATGCGTAACTTGCCTTGGGTAACAGCCTGGCTGATCCAGCAAAGGGGTCTATCCATCTCGAAGCAAGGCACCCATTTTCAAGCAGTCCACTCCTTCTTTGCAAGCTTCAGCACTGGGCTCGCGAGCTTGAATTGGGATCAAACATGCTCTAGTACACTGCTCTAACTCATTTTGAAGTGTAACTTGCCCTGGGCAAGTGCCTGGCCGATCCAACAAAAGAGTCCATCCATTCCGAAGCAATCCACCGGTTTTCAAGCAGTCCACTCCTTCTTTGCAAGCTTCAGCACTGGGCTCGTGAGCTTGAATTGGGATCAAACATGCTCTAGTACACTGCTCTAACTCATTTTGACATGTAACTCGCCTTGGGCCATTTTCTGGATTGGCTAGGCACCTGCTAAATGCGAGATGCATGTCAAAAGGGGTCACAGCAGTGTCCAAAGGACTGCTTGAAAAACCATGGACTCCTTTGAAATGGACAGACTCCTTTTCCGGATTGGCTAGACACCTGCCAAAGTCGAGGCGCACATTAAAATGGGTCAGAGCAATGTACCAGAGTGGTCAAATTTGATCCAAATTGAGGCTTTGAGTGCAGTGCTAGAAGTCCTCGAACCCAGTGCTGAACTTTTCCCAGATGGAATGGACTGATTTAAAATAGGTGGACTCCTTTCAGCCAATGCCTGCCAGAAACACCTGATAAACTGTTGAAGTGATTCTATATTCACATTTCCAAGATACTGACGAGTTACCACCCTAGCTCATAGTACTGGGCCTTTTAAAGGTTGTAGGAAGAGGTTTCACAGTCGCTCAGCTCTAATTCCTCGTCGGGTGGACGACTGTACTGTAAGTCTCAGACTTGGACAAGACATCAACAAAGTCATTGTACTAGGACGGAATAGTGAACAGTCCACTTTGGGACTCTGGATCTGAACCAGAATTCAAGTTTTTCATCAATATTTTCACCTGAAAAACTGATGAATTTTGGGGTGGAAAACTTAAAGGGGAGGCTTTCGAATTTCCCACTGAAAAACTTGAATCCAAGTATTTCAAGTTTTTCACCATGATTCCCAGCGAAAAATGTGTGAGGAATATTTTGACTTTTTCACCTGTATGTACACTGCAAAAGGTGGTGAAAAACAACATGCATTTTCCATCACATTTTTCACCACAAATAACAGTGGAAAAGGGCGTGAAAAATCCTTGAAAAAATCCAAACTGGGTTTCAAAATTTTCACCATCTTTCTTTGAACATTTTTCAGACATTTTATACCCATTTTTCCACTGAAAATTGTTGTAAAGGAGGTTTTGATTTTTTCACCACAATTTCCTGGTAAGAATGCAGGTGAATTTCGGGTGAAAAGTCAGCATGAAACATTATGAATTTTGTTTCAAGTTTTTCACCTCAAATTCTCCTTGAAATAGTAGTGAAGAAGATTTAAAATTTTCACCTGCTTTTTTAGTGAAAAATCCCTAAAAAAACACTGAATTTCTGGTGACAACTTAGCATGAATCCTCATGAATTTTATTTCAAGTTTTTCACCCTGAATTCCACCTGGAATAGTGGTGAAAAATATTTGAAATTTTCACCTCTTTTTTCAGTGAAAAATGTCTGAAAAACAAACGACATTTTTCACCGTAAATTGTGCTGAAAAACTTGAATCTCCCAACCAGTGTTTTGGTTTGTGGTTATTCACCGCCAGCCCCATAGTCAGTGTTTCATCATCTCCATATCGGTGGGAGACGATGGAGCGTAAGTCCAGACCTCTCCAACCGCTGTTGACTACCTGACACAGGGAGTTATCCATTGCTTCAAGTTTGAGGTTGGTGGAAGAGGATTTGTCGGCTATGTTTGATGTGTGATTGCCGCTGTCAATGGACTCGGATCTATCAACTCTGTGATCTGTGCCTGCTGTCACTCTGTCTCCAGTGGCAATCGTCATCTTAGCTGGCTTTGCGCTGGCTGCAGCTGGCTGTGTGGTGGCTGTTGCATTGCCTACGCTGGGCTCTGCACCCCTGCCAACTGTCAAGTACCGGTTCCCGATCGGGATCCGACGGAAGACCAAGATACGCCTGAGGGATGAAGTGCGTATAAGCAAGACGAAGTGGTCGAGATGTAGAGGGAAAGTATCGGAGTCCGAACGGAATACCGAACCCGTATACTGAAGGGAAAGGCTTGGCTTCAGCTCGTGCGCTGCGCCCTTCTCTACGCCTGGTGCCCAATTTCGGAGAGAGACTCGGAGGAGGACGGAGTCCGAGAGGAAGAGTATAGGGCAGACTAAGTCGATATTCAAACTGAAGTCTAACTACCGACATGGCTTGTATTTATACGAGAGTAAGTATTAGCGGGGATATAATGTAAGTACCGGAGCTTCGGAGTTCCGAGTGGGTCCGTGATGGACTGAGTCGTTATGAGTCAAGTGAAGTCAAGCTGACTCGGATATCATCGGGTTTCCGGTGGCTCCGTGATGGAGAAGCATAAGGCGTAACCTAGGAGTCAGAGGGAATCATATGTAGTACGAACCAATAGGACAAGGGCGAATACAGAAAAGCAGTGTCGGATATAATCGGGATCGGAGATAGTCGGAGTCCGATGGCGTCCGAAGAGGATGTGAAGTCACGGCACGTGACACCAACGCTCTTCCGGGTTCTTTCCAATTTGGAATTTGTTTTGGGGGGGCTTAGGTGAGTTTTTCTTCAGTAATTGTTGTGTACTCCCGCCCTCCTGTGCCTTGGGACAGGGTCTCAAGTATGACCTTTTTTATCGTTGAAAAATATGCAGGTGAGAAACGGGGTTTGAGGACAGTATGTTAGAGAACGAGAGCTGAGGTTTTACACTGTATGAGGTTGGGGTCTAAGGTTGAAGTCTGAGGTTTGAGTGTTTTTTGAGGTTTGAAGTCAAGGTTTTGGTGCATTACCAGGGTCCGAGGTAGCAAAATAGGCATATTGAGGTTGAGGTCTAAGGTTATTAGCCCTGGTCTATATCAGTTTTACTCAGGTTGAGGTTGGAGGTCGAGGCTCAGATCAGGTGATTTCCCAATTTGGAAAAGCCATCAATAAACCATGGTTGACCATAGTTCAGCTATGATCTACCATGATTCAGCTATGATGACCATAGCTTTAACCATAGTAAACCACGGTTCGGCTATGATCAACTATGGTTTGACTGTGGTCAACCATGGTTGACCATGGTCAACCACAGAATCCTTTGTTGAATCGTCACTAATAGCAGGTCAGACTATATAAAGAGCAACTTCATGCCCAGTATTCTCTTTGCCCATTTGTTTCACTGCTCAACTCAACCATCCAACTCAGCCATTCTCTCTCCCAGCCAACATTCCACACAGGTAAGTTTGGACTGTTCACCCTCCTGTTCACTGCTTAGTTGAGTTTACACCAGCTCTTGCACTCATATCTGTAAGTTCTCTTTCGGCTGCTTCCTGTCATTTCTGTTCACCAATACACCATAGGTCTTTTTGCCTATTCATTACCTCACTCTTTATCTCTCTCGTTGCAATGCAAGTACCCGATCTTTCTTGTAACTTTGCATTCTAACATGCACCTAGCATGAACAACATAGACCCGAACATGTTCATTTTCCTCAGCACAATGGTCCACCAATTTGCCCCTGGAGGCCCAGCCTCTCAGGCAGCCTCTACTGCCCCAGCCTCCCAGCCAGCCTCTGTCGCACCAGCTGCACAGCTTGGAGCAGCCCTTACCAATACTGCCCCTCCCTCGAGAGCCCCAACTTATACCAGTAATCACCAGCCCCTTGCTAGCATCCTCCCTTCAGCCCGAGGCCATCCAAATCCTGCCACAACTGTTGTCCCATCAGCCAGTGGCAGCCAGCCATTTTTCGGCATCTCTCTGGCTGTCGACATGTCAGCAAACACTAACCTGCCTCGGTTGGCCTCTGGAAATCGTTCTCGCTCTGCTGATCGTCCAACTCGCTCCGAGATCTCTGAGGCCAACAATAGTTGGAACCAGGCTATCAAAGCCCATTTTCCTCCTGGTCCTTCCCTGGCTCCTCATTGTCTTTGCAGAGGCTTGGCCCAGCCTACACCCTCTCTACCTCCTGCTGAAACCTCAATTGCTTTTGTTCTCGAGACAGATACCTCATCTGGCCACCAACATGTTCATATAGAAACTCATGTATATTTGCCCACTGTAAGTCTTTTGTTTTCTCTTTCTTTGACATCTGATTTCTAACTTCGACAATTGGCAGCCCTGACCGAATTCCTCTCTGCATTTAATATTCAGGCTTTCAGAGTCTCTAATTGCATACCTCGATGACCATAATCTTCGCTTTGCTTAATGCCAAGATCACCGATGTGATTAGGCAAGTCACTCAGGACATGGCTCTCTCACCCAGAAAGTGGAGCTTCAGAGAGCCCTCATCCTCCCTTCACCATCACCTTTGCTCCCATGAAACTCTTCATCTTCAGCTTCTTGGCCTGTCAAATCAAGGCATCCCTTGCCAGAGAGATGGCTTGATTGTTACCCGACACCCTGCTATTAGTGATCTCACCATCAGTGACCTCCTTACAAGGCCACACTCTCAAACTTTTGCCAAGCCCAGGCTCTGTATTCGGAAGGGATGACTTATCCTGAACTTTGGTACTCCATACGACTTGTGAACTGCTTCTTCTGCTTACATCCTTCTACAGTAGTCGCCCAATCGGGCAGCACCTGCAGGGCAATCACTGGCCAAAGCACCTTGCATCATCGCCCTTCCTGCCTTCCTACCATGATGCACTCGCTCTTCTCAATCCGAAACGAGGTGGGGGAGGACACCTCCCACTGGGTTGCACCTGAGTGTGACTCCGATGGAGAGTCTGAAGAGGAGCTGGAAGAAGTTGAATCTGCCCTTAGATCATGGGAGGATAGTGTCCTGGTATGCCATCCTTTTTTGCTGTCGCCACAGCTCCTTATTTATTCTACAGCTTTCTGATCATGATAGCACCAACCAGAACCTTCCTCCCACTGTAGGCTGTTCCATAACTCTTTTATACTTGTTCTGACTGGATATCTTAGAATCATAATGCCCCTGTTGCTGGTCCATCCTCGGCCCAGGTATGGATTTCCTTTCATCTGTACAGCCTTGCTTAATACAGTCTTCGTCTTAGGTTTCATTGTCACTGCCTCAGGTAAGCTGTTTATTTATTGTCACAGTCTATTTTACTTGTATATATCGTTCCAGATTCCTGGACCGGTGCCCCAGACCCCTGTCCATTCACAGCTTTGGTTGGACGACTGGGTCCCTGAACCTGGACAATATCAAGCCCTCTTTGAGGCTGCCAACTTTGCGAAAACCCTCTTTGAAACAGCCTCCAGTGGGAGAGCCAGCACTCCCCCCATTTCTGGTCAGGATGTCCACGAGCTTGCACATGCTCTCATAGCTAAAATCAAAGCTGCTGCTGTGACCAAGAACTTTGCCCCCATCCTCGCTCCCGAAAGGAACTTCAGCATGTGAGTTCACACACACACCCATCTGGCTGCTTGTTCATGAATATGTGCAGACTGAAACCAGATGGGTTGATTCTCTCTAGTGGCATTGGAGTCGAGCAAGAGGTGATCTATACTAGCTTTCACTGGTTCACCGACCACAAGGGGGCTTAGCTCCTCCCTCGATTTGACGACTGATCCTCGATTGCCACCACCATATCTCTTGCGACATCAGCCTATGTCAGTGTTAATCGCCGAGAAAACCTTGCTGTCTTCGGCTGTCTCACAGCCCTTATGCTCATCTATGGGATTGCCCCTGACCCATTCAGCCCCTCTCTCATCCACTTTGCAGCCAAAAAATGCGGGCTAGGGTCATTAACTCGGGAGTTTGTGGGGGAGTGGCATCCCAACCTTAAGACAATGCTTGATACCTGGGGTAGCATTGGTCCTACAGGCCCCTTTCCAATCGCATTTTGTGATCTTTCATGATATGCAGGCAAGTTAGACTTCATATTGAGCCCAGTACTATTGATGCAATTGTTTTTTTCTAGATTGCTTCTCTCGCATCTCGAGACTTGGCCCAGCACCAGGCTCTTGGCCCTGATATTCTCTACACTGCTCTCATTGGGTCACAGCCACCTTCGCACAGTGAACTTCAAGCTTTCTTCCTTGGCCTCAAGCTGCCATGTTTGAATGGTTTTGATTTCATGCAGGTATGTGTATCCCCAGTTTATGATCACAAATTTAACCTCTCCTCGGGTCCTTCGTTCACATCCTGGGGGCTCTGCCACTTTCCTATCACATACATGAACATCTGTTATTCATGACTTTGACTCCCTGAAGCCCCACTTAGTGGTTGCTCCCATGTTGCCCCTACTTGTTGGCGAGATCGCCCAGCCCGACAGTCCTGCTCTCATGATGGACATGGGTGATCTACTGCCCAGGTTCCTCCAGGGCTCTGGAGCCCCCTGCCCTGCACTGTTGGAAGAGGCAATCCCTCAGCTGAGCAAACTCATCCCCTTCGATTGGATCGACTCACCTGTCTTTTGCAGTAAGGCTCTCTGCTGAGCAACCACAGGAAGCCCCCATGTCGAGTTTGATGATCAGCACCATATAGTCATCCACTTCATTGGGCCTGATGACCTGGGATATGATACATTGCCTGCCCAACACTCATACATGAAACTCAGGCTGATTTCATTTCGCACATGCTTCAGGGTTGCTTGCATCCCTCTCATCTATCTTGTTAACCTGTGCAGTCATACTTATCCTGCTCATGATCATGAGGACAACAACACTGAGCCTTTCACCCTCCAGCAAGCTATTGAGCACTGGCTTTTGGTTTGAAATTTTGGCAGGAATTGGGGGGACATTCTATACTCTAAATAACTGCTACTCTAGTTTTTTCTTGATACCTGGTTCGTCAGTGGCTTACATTGTCTGCTACTCCTTGCCCAACAGTCCCTGTACACATGCCATACTTGTACATATTGAATCTTGGACTCAACTCGTAACTACTAATCAAATATACTTCTTGCCGTTTATGTATTTCCTTGCCCTTCCCGAAAGTTATCTATTCTTGCCAACTATGGCTACCAGCTGTCAGTGTAGCCTAAAAAACATGATACCGAAGTAGAGACCTGGAACCCTGGAACTGCTAGGATGGTCAATCCATAAGGATAGCTTTGCTTTAACACTGGACACGGCCTGAGCTTGCTTGCTGGCTGGCTGTCTGCACACTGTTGGCGGCTGTCCCGTCCACCATTCCATCCCATCAAACGTGGTGAGAGATGCTGCCCCACTGTACTGTCAACAGATGGTCCACTGAACAGCCTGCTTTGGTGATGTCCACTGGCCGGGACGGGAAGTGACAATTCCTAAGTTCAACTTGGACAATACACTGGCGGCAAGTTCCATGGCGCTGGGTTCATAGCATTTGATCGCCACTGGACCAACCCCTGCCATGGCACTGGACAGGGACTGAGCGCGGCACTGGCTGCGGAACCTTTTGGAACCTGCCAGAGCCTGTCAGAGCCTGTCAATGGACTTGATCGCTTGATTGCCACGGAGATCATGTACCTATTTTAATCAATAGATGAGATTGACAGAGATTTGGGGATAATTCTATTTGGCACCCCAGGGTGCCAAAAGCACCCGGGTGCGACTATTTGGCACCTGTTATGTAAACTAATTTAAATCAATGATCCCATCAATTTCCATTGCGGGGACCTTATTGCTGGTAGCAAAAAGATGTTAGGGATCAAGAGGGATACATGTGGTAGTTAAAGGTTACCAGGCTTTGAAACCATAACTATATAATTCTGTATAGCTCACTTCAATATCAACAAATTGTTCTGCAACAGTGCCAAAATGGCATACCACAAAGAAAAAAAATTGCTGCATGGTTAGGTGGGGCCCAAATTGGCCGTGCTTTTGTGTATATCTACTTTATGGTGGGTAAAGTGTGAAAAGGGTAAATCTAGCACATGCCAAGGTCTATTCACTCACATTGATATCTTCCAAAAATGGAATATAGTCGAAAAAGAAATATTCATTGTATGGTTAGGTGGTGTCTAAATTGGCTTGAATTTGGTAGATGCATACTTCACACCCATATATAACAGATGCCTAAAGTATAGCGCCTGGCGGCAGAGATCCATGCAGTATATTAGCATAACAATTGATGTCTTCCAAAGATAGAATATAGTTGAAAAAGAAATATTCATTGTATGGTTAGGTGGTGTCTAAATTGGCTTGAATCTGGTAGATGGATACTTCACACTTGTCTATAACAGTCAGCTACAATACAGTGCCTGGCGGCAGCTATTTCCTTGGTATGTATGGTGTACTTCTTCAGTGTTTGTTCGGGGCTATGGGCTGATCTGATATCAAATGCTGATCACTTACGGCACCGGCCCGGGGGTGCCAAATAGAAAAATGTTATATGGCACCCGGGTACTTTGGCACCCGGGGGTGCCAAATAGAATTATCCGAGATTTGGCACCCATTATGTAAAAGTAATTTACATCAATGATCCCATCAATTTCTGTTGCGGGGCCGGATATTGAGTCATCTTTCTTCCTCTCCCATCATGAGTCACGTCCAGGCTGCTAACCCGCAAAAGGAGGCTGCCCTCCGGATCATTCAGAAAGCTGGGAAGCAAGGGATCACCCATGCGGAGTTCCTCGAACTCGAGGGCTGCATAAAAATCCTTGAAGATCACAAACTGGTCCCAAGAGTCCAGATTGAGATCATCTTGCAGAAGGCACGCAAGGGAGGAGTCTCGGCTGAGGACCTACAAGTTTTGGACACCGCTGCACCCGAGGACCATAATTACTCAGGGGAGGATCCTCCTCGCAACATGCCATCCCCTGTCACCACACATCCTATCGAGTTGACCATTCATAACAAAGAGGAAGAAAGATGACTTGATATCCGGCCCCACAACAGAAATTGATCGGATCATTGATGTAAATTACTTTTACATAACGGGTGCCAAATCTCTGTCAATCTCATCTATTGATTAAAATAGGTACATGATCTCCGTGGCAATCAAGTGATCAAGTCCATTGACAGGCTCTGACAGGCTCTGACAGGTTCCAAAAGGTTCTGCAGCCAGTGCTGCGCTCAGTCCCTGTCCAGTGCCATGGCAGGGGTCGGTCCGGTGGCGATCCAATGCCATGAACCCAGTGCCATGGAACTTGCCGCCAGTGATACTTTTGTGTCACTGAATGTAATTGAGCTTGGTGCCACTGCAGTTGGGAAGACAGCTTTGAATTCCATGATGGTCTAATGGTTAGATTGCCTGTGTTAACACTGGTAAAGGTTGACATGGGGGAATGAGCTGGTGACCCTTCAATCCTCCTACATGGCAAAAAAATTAATCAATTGATGTTATGCACCTGCTCCCTATATGATCCGCCTGGTTTTGCTTCAAGCTCACTGCCTTTATTTTTATTACCAGACACCATGAGACTTTGTACTCCGATAATGCTGTTTTGATGTACTAGCTCCACAAGAACTCAAACTTGGGAAGGCATTTTCAAGCATACATTTGTATTTATCTACTCACCACCTTCACCTGCCCCTGTGTGTGACTCCACTGAAAGACCCTGCTGTGCTTTTTCAAAGGCTGCTTTAATGCGGGATGCAAAACATATTGTGGCTGCATGGGTGTGAACACCACAAAGGCGGGTTGTACCATGCAAATTCTTGGGGGCGAAAAGCAATAAGAGTTCCCACTGGACCATCGTGGCCGAATCAAGGGCTTTGTTATGGCTTTTAGCCAGGCCAAAAATCCGAGCATGATGGGGACTGGCATTGTATCCTGCCTGGGTTATCACACCTGGATGGTTGGGCTATATCACTGGGAATTCAGATACAAGCTGGGGGGGACATATGAGTGAACAACTTACATGGACATTGCGCCGCTCAGAAGATGCTTTTTCAATCACCTCCGAAAGCCAGGTGTACACCGGCGAAGCCAGTTCAGACTGTGTTAGGACCCCCTGCAAAGCGACCAGCTCAATTATATATTCTCCATCTGTGTCAACCATATGGTTCCCAGCCTCTGGTCAAAGTTAGCTCCTACTGGAACAGCATGCAAAAATATGGGCATACTATCACAGGCCAAAACAATTACCGACTCAGCACCAACTGTCTCATAACCATTTTCTGCATTGATGATAGCACCTTCAGTGATACGGGATCTGGCATCTGCAAGAACTTGGTGGTGGCGAACAGGGACAGAGGTCTTGGGGTGGTGCTAGCGCCACAAGATGCGAGGATTATGTGGAGACCCAGCAAAGTCCTCCTGCTGGCTGGCCAGAATATCATGGATAGACTTTCCATATTGCTTGTTTAGTCCAACCATATTGACCTGGAACCACCATCGATGTGGGTGTAACAAGACAAAATCAACACTCACTGTAAGGGCAACCTTAAGCTCGGCACGGGGTGCGGAAACTAGCGGCGGAATCCGAAGTATAAATATGGGTACTATAATACAGGAGCGGGAATACTACGCACCTAGCGGGGGAATCCGAAGAGAAGAAAGGATGAGGATTCCCACGCTAGGTGAAACCTTATATACGAATTAGTAACTACCCAGTAGCATGTGTCCGGAGGTATCTACAATGATCGCGGGCCTGGTCGCATAGCACGTGCCAATGATAACGGGCGGGCAGAAGGTGGGGGCATTAGCCGGTGGGATAGCCGGAGCGGAGGCCGGAGCGGAAGCCGGAGAAATAGCCGGAGAAATGGCCGGAAAGGCGCACGGAGCGGGGGTTCCCCTGACACTTACAAATTTCTGTTTTTCATGATGAGAAGCTAGAGTGCTCCTGGCTTGAGTCTGCTGTTTCACCACCTGGAGACATTGCTGGAGATCTTTGAAAGCTGCCGAAATTGGACTATCTGCCATCATCCTGATGGCAAAGTGAATCAAAACCTTGAGCTGGGAAGAATCAGCTGGTAAGAAGAGCCGGCAAAATTCCAGGCCCAACCGTATTCAGCTTGGAATGAACAGCAGAAAATTTGGTAACTAGAGCATCTGCTTTGGTAATAAAGGGTTCCAGAGCCTTGATTTGGCCGATAAGGAGTGGGTCTTTGAGGAGTTTGATTGCTGAAAGATCATCAGAATGTCATTACAGACAAGGTATGTGATGGATGCAAACCTTCTGCTTGTGCTTTCTTGGTTGCTGCATTGTGTTTATCAACCATTGTGGGCAGGATGAAACTTTGAAAGAGTAGTCAGTTGCTGATGTCATCTATCACATTTGCCGTAAATGGAAACAGGGGTGAGTATATTTGCCATGTAGAGCACAAAATACACTAGGGTATGTAGTTTATTTATCAACTCTGTAGGTACTTGCTTCCCTTTGCAAAGAACAGGTATCAATTTGTGATCGGTGTCAATACTTGGCAAAAGTTGTGGCATGGTCATATCACGCCTCCCCCAGGGGAGGCATGACTAATGTGCTGGCAAAAATTGTGGCATGGTCACATCATGCCTCCCCTGGGGGAGGCGTGACTAACGTGCTGGCAAAAATTGTGGCATGGTCACATCACACCTCCCCTGGGGGAGGCGTGACTAATGCGCTGGCAAAAGTTGTGGCATATTCACATCACACCTCCCCTGGGGGAGGTGTGACTAACGCGCTAGAAAACCATACAGCCCCTTTGTCTCAATGCTTGCTCACAACACTGTCAATGTGGTGAGTTTCTTATTTGGAATCGGTCCATGGCTGGGTTTGGCTTCTGGCACACCTGGAATCAAAGATTTGGATCCGATGCAACCGCCCAGGATGAGTTAAAGGCTTCTCGATGGGAAAACAGCCTGAGCCTGTGCTGCCAGACTCACCGAAGTGGTGCAGCACATGGGCCCAGCCGTCGCACATGTCAGGGAGAGCTGTATATTTGTGGAGGTTGTGGAAGTTGGTGGTGAGAAGAGAAAAGTGTGCCTGGGCCATCATCAGCCATCATTGGTGCGTCGGATTTATCGGATTTACAGCTCCTTTGCTTCCCAGTTCGTGTCCTTTCCAGATTTACCCTCAAATTCCGCCCCCACACCCCCCCAAACACAAGGAAAGGGAACGTAAACGAAAAAACAAGGATATTCAAGGCCAGAGAAGCACAAGGATTGTCTGCAACTCAGGTTCGCATTTTTACTACTCGGACCACAAAGGAGACCCTCTCAGTATCCAATATGGTGGCATGCACTCGCGCGACGTGCCCAAGTATCGCAGTGTGTGTTCTGCCATCCTGTGTATCCGCGACTCACACCTCCTAGCCGGTAGGCATGTACTCGGGCTCCCTCCATCCTTCTTGGCCTTTAGACAAGCCATGGTATAGAGGTTGGCCCTCCAGGCAAATGAAAAGTGTGCAAGTTCGGTCGTCGCGTGGTGTTATACCGACAACTTATAGTATGACCAGATCATCGAAATTGTAAGTATTTTCTGCATAGTGTACTGACAAGCTCAACCTTTCATACAGGACTGCAGGTGCCATGCATGCTCTGCAGCGCATGGCCGCAGGTATGGCCACCGCTGCACCCAGAATCGGCGATACCAAAGTTCCCATGTCGCTGTTGGAGAAGGGAGCATTTATAAACTACCAGCGCATTGAGAATAATCTTGTTATTGTCTGCGAAAGGTTAATTTTCCTGCTTTCGCATTGTCCTTTGAGTGCTCACAATGTCTCACAGGCTGCATCGCCCCTTGACCTTGTTGGAAAAGATTCTGTACGGCCATCCCGACGACCCGCATGGACAAGATATCAAGTGCAGTGTCAGTTACTTGAAACTCCGTCCCAACGTAAGCTCTTGTTCCTTTACACTCGTTTTTGAAGGCAGCAAAGTCTGTCTCGATGGAGTCATCAGTCAGTGTTAGACTTTGGCTTCTCGAATCGAACTCTCCATTTCATTCATTGTATTTACCGAGATATGAACAATACTAACTACCTTTCCCTTAACAAGTTGCTTGCCAGGATGCTACAGCTCAGGTACATCGATAGCGGCCACACTCTTGTGCAGTGTCTCTGACATCACCGTAGATGGCACTGTTTCAATTCATGTCAGCAGGGATGCCTGCGGCTACGGTCCCAACTGCTGTGCACTGTGATCACCTTATCGAGGCTCAGATTGGTGGCATAAAGGATTTAGCTCGCGCGATTGACATCAACAAGGAGGTTTATGACTTCCTTGCTACTGCTACCGCCAAGGTCTGTTTTTTTTTCTCTCCTGAGATGGAAGGAACGTGTTTTTCATAACTATTGTAGTGTGGACTCGGCTTCTGGAAACCTGGCTCTGGTATCATTCACCAAATTATCCTCAAAAACTACACTTTCCCCGGAGGACTTTTGATCAGCACCGACTCGCACACCCCGAACGCTGGTGGTTTGGGAATGATTGCTTGTGGTGTCGGTGGTGCCAGTGTGGTCGACATTATGGCAGACATTCCTTGGGAACTTAAATGCCCCAAGGTCATTGGTGTGAACCTCACGGGCAAAATTGGTGGCTGCAACACCCAAGGGTAATATTTCATTTTTTGTCATACCCGCCGCGTACTGACCAGAAATTGATGTTATCCTGAAGGTCTCTCTGGTCATTAGAGAGCTTGCGCATCAGCCACCAGTAGCCACCGGGTGGCTCGGCAGGCATGCGCAAACTGGTGGCTCCAAAAACAGGGCAGCTGATGGAATTTGATACATGAGGCCAATGCATATAGCTAATAGGAATATTTTTACACCTTGTCATTCATCATTATGGAGAAAGCCATCTCAGAATACGGAATTTACTTCACTGCCGTTCTTGAAGCAGTCTCTGATGCTTGCGATGAACTCACAGAAACATCGCACCTTTGCCTGGGTGGTCAGATTGAGCTCAACACCCTTCAGGATGATCAATGAGTAACACGTTGGGACTGCTAAAAAAGGTGCATCATTGCTCACATGCTGCCAATGGAGCCACTGAATTGTGCATGCCAATTTAGCCACTAGTAGCCACCGAGTGGCTACTGGTGGCTCTGCGCAAGCTCTCTATTGTCACTCATTGTTACATTGTTCATTGTTCATCATTGGGACTTCTGGAGGAGTGCTCTGTCAACTTGCTCTCTGGTTGTCGTTGATACAACTGGAGGAGGGCTCTACTCACTCCCTCTCTTGGTGTTGTTGTGTTTGGGAAATAAGCTTTGGAAAGCTTATATCCTCGTCTTTGGACACACATACTCATGGCTGCGAAGCTCTTAAATGCCTTATTTCCAATTGCTTGATTATCACTCACACCAATTCCTGGTGATATCTTGCATTCCACCATCTCAGTCTTATTTCCGGATGGTCAATAGAGTGGAATAGTGCACTTGGAGTGTACAATTCCTATAGCTGCGAAGCTTAGTATCCCTCAGTGTCAGTATCATTATTCCTTCAACGGAGTGACATACTATACACCAAGATCGCTTCAGGCTTATTTCTGAAGTGATATGTGGCATACCACCTGTTCCATTCTCCTCCCTGAAATGAACCTCTCCCTTCAATCTACTGTTAGGTCCTGTACAAGGGACTACCACTCATCTGGATCTCTGCTCTTGTGTTCTCTGATCAGCCTATTTCTGATTTTTGTCTTATTTCTGTGGGCATTGAACTGTCTGGAATTCGACTATACCTAAACACTGCACTTTTTGCGTGTTTTGGAATAGTCTGAGTGCAGTATAGGCGTATTCCAAAGAGCTGGTATACGGTCTCGGTATAACTGGCTGGGTCAGAATCACAGAGTAACAAGTACAAGGGGTAGGGAACTACCCTGCAGACTGGCAGTGCTTGCCTCGAAAACTTTAAAGAAATGTGTAGCCCACAAAACTCTTAAGGAACTATTTCTGGTCTTATTCCCACACAATGGAATAGGCTGGACGTACTTGTGACAAGGGCATGTGGAAATAGTATTATTTCTGCACCGATAGGCTGTGCACCTTCCATGTGTTAGGGGCCCAGGGATGTATATTCCGATGAAGTTCCGGGATAAGCAAAGGTCAGCTAAGGCAATTTGATGGGGTTGTTCTTATTCTGAGTAAGCGGAGTTGGGGAAATAAGAACCCTTTCTGGGACAAGTCTCACTATGGGTGTCTATGAGGAGCTGGAGGCCAGGGGAACATGACCCGATAGTCTGGGGTGATGGGAGAGGACCAGGGACAGTGGGAAATAAGGCGGACGACTTGATATCAGTCAGCCAAGAGACTGAGGGTTTTCAAACCCCTAGGATGACCAACACCACATGGTCGGACATCAGGATTGACCTGTACACTGGCCAATGGTAATACGCTCGCAGGAAGCTTTCTGACGGATAAACAGCTATGGAGGGGGAACTCACGTGAATTTACTAATTTCTGTTTTGTTTGTGGACTTGCATATGATTTTGGGGTTTGTATAAGTAGTCAGGACATTGTTTCGAGTAGGGTACAGAATCACCTGTATATTAGTATGCTGAATGCTTGCGACTGGGCCATTTCTGGGGTTGGCACAGTGTGTATTGTTGTTGGACTTTAACATTGGAAAACCTTAGTTAGAAATGAGGATTTGATTATTGGAAACATCTTGGACATGATTGACGCTACCTAGTGTCTGGAAATCAAATTGTTTATTGTCATTGTCATTGTCTATGGTAGTCTCACTTGTAGTCAGACTCCACAAGATTTATGACAGTTGATAAATCTTTTATATGGAGTCTGATTTCGTTGGCAGGTCCAATCATGGACCTGGGTTTTGTTAGACACGTGATCACTTCCCCATGCCCAAATTCGGACAATCTCACCTTACCAGAGCCTTGGGCACCTGCATTATTGCTGAATACATTTGAGCGGACTATTGGATCATTTATCCCCTTTCAATGAAATAAATTGGATCTGAAGTGCATACGGGAGGTGTTATTTATGTATGTGACTTGGAATGGCAATAGTGCACCAAGAAGGACCTCAAAATCTTCAGAGAACTTTTCAGTACCTACTGACAGCTTTAAATAAAAGTGTCATGCAGTCAGAATGGCTTATAGACCGTTGCAAGTGGCCAAATACTGAGTATCGTCCGGATTTGGATGTGTGAACTGGTCACGTTTTCCATCAAAAATCCAGGTTCTTGATCGCACCTGCCAACAGATTCAGACTATCACATCAAATAAAGCAAAATTTCAATGCCCATGGAAACTCAAATAGATTTCCGATGAATCTATTCGCATATCAGTGCCACTGAGATCGTGAAACTAAGGCACATAGATTCTCAAAGAGAAATAGTAAGAATCTGCATGAGCATCAGCTGTATTGAAACAAAGGACTCCAGTGGCATTGAAATGCTCTTTGAAAGTCATAAAATCAGCATGCATTTCAGCCGCGCTGAAATCCTGAGGGATTTTTGCCATTGGAGGAAGCCGGCCAATGGCAAAAATGGCTCAGAATGTCAGCGCTGCTGAAATGCACACTGATTTTAGAAGATTCAAAGACCCTTTCAGTGCATTCAAAATGCTTTGTTTCTTTATAGCTGATTCTAGTATTGAATTTTCCGCTTTCTATTTGAGTTTCCATGCAGCTTGGTTTCACAATCTCAGTAGGACTGATTTTCACATAGATTCTTAGGAAATCTATTTGAGTTTCCATGGGCATTGAAATTTTGCTTTATTTGGTGTGTATGTCTATGGTTATCGTCATCGCCATCACACATTGTTTGTCGACATCATATATCATTCATCATCATCGCCATTGTCTCAGAGTCTTATGGGAGTGGGCAGCGATCGAGCCATCAGCAATCTCTTTGTTCATGTTGATTGATGAAGCCTTCCCGCAATCTGCCTCTTACCAAACACCTTCCTGTTTTTGAGCTTCCCTCCCTCCCTCAGAGCTAAAGTTAGGAGACAAAAGTGAATTAAAAGTAATTACCTAGAGATTGGTTAAGCACATTTTTTTTTGTGCTCCCCCGAGTTGTGAATTTTGGTCCGCCGGCATCACAACCTGAGTGGTAATAAAAATTTGACCTTTACCAATCTCTAGATATTTGACTTAAAATGGGTGCCACATACAGCCGGGAGCCCCCAAATGGCTATATTAGCTCAAAAACGCGAAGTGCTGGGACCAAATCATAGTGGTCACCGAGCGTGACTTTGCATGATTAAGGGTTGAGACAGCTCAATTATCAGTGTCTTCTCAAATCCTTTGATACATAGACCTTGTATTGGGTGAGATAAAGTATATTCCGTCCTTCTCAAATTTCCTAGGGGCCACAGCTGCTCTGCAGGTGAAGAATTACTCCAAACATGCAGCGGCGCGGTTTGATGTGGCTGTGTGGCAATCCATCAGCCCATCTGATGTCCATCGCTGCCCAGTCCCAGAGTCTTCTGGGAAATAAGCTTTCAGAGCTTGTATCGTCTGGAATTGTTTATCATCAACCTCCTCGAGGTCTCCTGTTTGTCTTTGGATGCCACCACCACCACCACCACATACAACACTTGCTTGTCTCATAAGCTGCGAAGCTTTTAAACATCTTATTTCCATTGCTCGATTATTGCTCAGGCCAATTCCTGGTGGTTTGGGTTTAGTTCGGAGCACATTGTTCAGTGTCACTGCTTATTTCAGAAAGACTTGGGTTATATTTGGGTGATAATTGGGTTGTTTGAGTGTGGTTCAGAGCACAGAAATCACCAGTTTCCCTCTACTTATGACCACCCACACCCACACTTTTTATTTTACCTTACTCACCAATGCCTACCCTCAGGAGGCCTATACCACCAACTAACTTATGCCTGAGTCCGTCTAACTTACTCACAGGGCTCCATGTGACTCGTCTAGTCACCACTGTCTGTCTCAGCCTAAAATTGGTGGTTGGACATGTCTTTGAGGAACGAACATATATTATGAACACCCTCCCCCTACCTACCTAGGATTGCACTTCTGTATATGTGTGTAGAAGGATGTCCAACGTGCCACATGCAGCAAGAGGCAAATTTAATGGATTAAAAAAATAAAAATTGAACTTGAACATCAACTATTGTACGTGCTATTTCTGCGGGCCATTGGATTGCCAGGCTGCCGGGTGTCGGCACCACCACTATCACGCTCCTCCATGATACGTTGTCGGGGCAGCCAGCACTTCACATCATCTATCTGTGTCCTCAAGTTCTGCCTCGCACACATCTTGACTGCTCGCTGGACATGGCAGGAAGAAAGTATCAACATTCCTTTTATGGGTGGCAGAGACAAGATAATTTGGTGACTGGTGAGTAGGCTGCGACTGTGAAAGTCCATTATTTTAACTTGGCACGTTCAAGAATCCGGAAGCATTGGTCATCAGTGTTCCTTCAGCACAAGGCCGGGCAGGTTTATATAATATATATAGATCCCTTACCCCAATGCTAACTGCTAACAATAATCCTAACCGTGAACTGCTAACCACCCTAACCACCTAACCCTACCCTAACCGGCCATACTCGGCACACTGCTGTTACCCGTCACTTCATGATGTGCTGAACAGCTGCCATGTAACAAACAACTCACGAACTTTCTTAAAAACAAGCCAAAGTGACAAACATTCACAGGTTCGCATCAAAGTCCGCAAACTTACGCGAAAGTAACGAAGTGACGAAAATGGTGTGGACTCCTTTAGTGCGAACCTACCAACATCCAAGCATGTATCCCGGCGGCTCATCCAAAATCCTGAGCCCAACCCCGAGCTCTTCCTAGACCTGACATCGGCTTGGCCTCGGTTGGGGTCAAAAGCCCGGGTTGGGTTGGGCTCAGGCTTGAAGCCCGACCTGTTATATGTTACCACCCCAGGGTACTTCAGAAGCAGGAAGCGTATTCAGAGTCTCAACTGATTCAAATCTCCAAAGTTGAATCAAATCAAATTCAAGTTGAACACCGCCGAGAACAACCAGAATGCAAGAGATGGTCCATGTGTCTTTGCCTCCACAATGAATGGCTGGTCCATGCGCCATTCCCCAGTATAAAGTGTCTCTCATGGGTGACCGGACTTCACTTACCTCAATGGCATGGGCCCCTTCACTACTCGGGCCTGTGGACTGCAGGAGCACTCCATAGCATGGTAGCTTGGGTGGGCTTCGGCGCGTCCACTGTTCTAATAATTTCCTGCCCTGCGACAAGAGGTGAGCGATCATCTCGATCTTAACACAGACCTCTTTGACAACCCCCCCAAAAGGGGAATGCCGAAGCGCATCACCGATTTTCCTTGGTCTCACCTCTGGATTTTCTATTGTGAGGTCAGTTTGAGTCTAGTGCCGCCAAGATTTGGCAGACCCCCCCCATTCTAGCATACATTGCATTGACCCAGCACCCCAGAACATTTTATTTCGATGGGCAGCGGACAGAGTAGATTTAATGATCATTTTTCTAATTCCATCGGCACGCTTCGGCACAGAAAAACGATGACGCATTTGTAGACTCGCTAGCCAGTCGACGTCCACTCGGTTACAGACAGAGACGGAGCTAATTCCAGATTTAGGATAGAAAGCAAATAGATACAATATCAGAGCAAATAATGATGGGACGTCAAACACAGGGTAACCTCGTGTACGGACTGGACCCGCATGTCGCCTGTTTGTGTGACGGATTTGCGCCCTGCCATTTCAGACCCTCAACTTAGACAAAACGCGGCGAATACCTTACAAAATCGTCTCAAAGTACCTCAGGCAAAGATGGATAACTTTGGATTCTCTATCCATTGACACCAACATGTTTTTAGATGGCAGAAAAAATGAAGGGGTGTCAATGGATAGAGAATGAAAAGTTATCCATCTTTGCCTCCGACACCCCCTGGCTCTACTGCGTAGTTCGTGAGTTGCAAAAATGTCGTTTCCGTTTTATTTCTAAGTCAAGTGTCTGAAATGGCAGAGCGAAAATCCATCACTGAAACAGGCGACATGGGGTGTTGGAGTGTGTAAATGGACTGTGACATTCTCGCATCTTTGATCTGATCTGATCCTCTGTGATCCGTGATCATTGATCTCCTTATCTGATCCCATCCGATCTCTCTGATCCTATCTGATCCTATCTGATCCTCTTATCTGATTGGGATCTTATTGTCCTGATAACAATCTTATTGTCTTGACATCTATCTTATTGTCTCTATTGTCTCTATTGTCTTGATAGCGATCTTATTGTCTCTATTGTTCTTATTGTTCTTATTGTTCTAGCTACTCTATTGTCTTCATAGGTATATAAGTAGAGTAGCATTGCCCTGGATCTTCAGTTCTTACTGTTGACTCCAGGCAAGTAGTTTTATCTCATGCAATCTAACTGAGTTCTTACTGTTGACTCCAGACCTCTGTGCTTGCCTGTTCAACAGGTTATGGGCCCCGCCCTCTGAGCGTTTCTTAAGCTTTATTCTGAGACCCTCATCTCCATCTGCGCATTTCTGCACATCTCTCTGCCCTTATAGTGTGTGTGTTCGTTGTAGATAGGGGCACCAACTGTTGGGACAAATCCTCTTTGAGAGGTAGTCTTTGAATCCACCAGGAAACAAACGGTGATCAATCCGTTGATTCTGGGGTTTGGGCCCAAGTGCCTTACAACTGGGTGTTCATTACATACTTAGTTACTTTACCTACATCTCTGAGTTCACACACACACTCCTGAGGGCGCCACCTGTCTTTTGACATCTGGTTCTAGTTTTCCATCCCATCTCTTTGCGCATTTCCCTATTCCCCTTTCCATCATGTCCGACTCCTCAGAGTCTGCTCTTATCCCTGTCCTTGGTAAGGACACCATGTTCTCGAGTTGGAGGAGCGATGCTAAGGCCTACTTGCGTCGCAAGGAGGTCTTTGGCCACTGCCTGGTCACTTCAGCTAAAGCTGAAGATGCCGCTGCAAAGGAGAAGTGTGCTGGCATTCTTTGGTCCATGTTGGGCAAAGATGTCAAGCCCCTCGTCCAGCAGCATGAGGACGACCCTAAAGCGATGTGGGAAGCCTTGGAGACTATCTTTTCTCTGAGGAAGGCTGGAGCTCGCTTCAATGCCTACAAGACACTCACCTCCATTCATCTCCAGGAGGATGAGAGTCTATTAGCCCTCGTTGGTCGTGTTCGTGATGCTATGCACCGTCTTAAAGACTCCCGTTCCAAGGAGTTCACTCTTGACAAGGCAGACGAGGAACTGCAAGCTGTAGTTCTTCTCATGGCCCTTCCTGATGATCACCGGTTTTCTGCACTCAAGTCGCCGTTTGAACAGTCTTCGGGCGATCTCAATGCAGAAGCCATCATGGATGCCTATTCCACCCACCAGGGATACCGCACTCATCATCAGGGAGGTGATACCAGCCAGATTAGTCCGCTATCTGGTCTTGCTATGGCAGCAGCTCCCCCATCTGCCCCAGTTGCACAACCTGCTGCAGCTCTTGCGGCTGCACCGCCTGTTCAGTCGCCCTCTACTTGCGCTGGATGTGGCAAGCCCAATCACCAACTTGTCAATTGCTTCAAATTCCTGGAGCTTCTTGGCAAAAAGGGCAAAGGTGCAGCAGCAGCGTCCTACGTTGCCCCGAATGCAAGTCTTCTCGCTTCCTCTACCTCACCTCTTGCTGACGAACGATGGAACTCAGACTCAGGGTGCACTTCGCACATGACTCCCAACCGGAAGTGTTTGTTGCACGCCCATCCGTACAGAGTTCCAATCCAGGTCGCAAATGGAGTTATAGTTCACTCCGAGTTGAGGGGGGATATCTTGCTTCGGCCACGTATACACGGACGCAGTAGCTGTAGGCGTATTCTCCTTACAAATGTCTTATATGTTCCACATCTATCTCACAATCTCATCTCAACTACTTATTTGTCTCGCATTCATGGCTATTCTGTTCTCATGGAGGGATCTACAATCTCCTTCATTCGAGATGGAGAGCTCTTATTTGAAGCGGACATTGATGAGAGGAACCAGGCATTTGTAAGAGAAGACGCTCCTGATTCTGATTCGGCCTTGTCTGCAGTTGGAGCCTTGCCTCTTGATCTAGACCTGTTGCATCGTCGACTTGGTCATCATTCTGATACCCAAAAGATCTTGAGCAAGAATCTGGTTACTGGTGCGAAAATTACTTCAAACCAGAAGCTGGATCCAATCTGTGAGCCATGCCTTGCAGGCAAGCTGAATGCGGCTCCTTTTCCTTCTACTGGACATCGCTCCAGCGCGCCCCTTGATTTAATCCACTCTGATCTGAAGGAATACAAAGTCTTCACCCGAGAGGGTTACAGATATCGTGTTATCTTCGTTGATGATCACACCAGCTTCAAAGCAGTCATGCATATGAAGCGCAAGAGTGGGACATTCAAGGCATTCCAGGTGTTCAAGGCTTATGCTGAGAATCACTTTGGACGTAAAATCAAAGCGCTGCAGGACGACGAAGGTGGAGAGTACATGTCAAACGAGTTTGCAGATTTTCTGCGCTCTGCAGGCATTGTGCGTCGTCATTCGACGAGGAACAGACCACAACAGAATGGGACTGCAGAGCGTGGCAATCGCACGACTGATGAGCACGCCACTGCTATGCTGCATGAAGCAAACCTGCCGCCATCGTTCAAGGCGCTTGCAGTTAATGCATACATTCATGTTGCAAACATGCATCCATCTGCTCACATTCTGGAGAATACTACTCCATATGAGCTCTGGTATAAGCATAAGCCAGATGTGTCTCATCTTCGTGTCTGGGGCTGCCTTGCCTATGTGCATGTGCAGAAAGACAAAAGGGACGCTTCTGGGTGCCATTTCCAGAAGTGCATTTTTGTGGGTTATCCTACAGAATATAAGGGCTGGTTGTTCTACAACCCTGTGACTCGGCAAATGGTCACATCGGAGCGTGCCGTCTTTGACGAGCGCTACTTCCCTGGGAACAAGCCTGATCTTCTCAAGTGCTGTCCTGGAGGACCTGCATCTGCCTTTGTTGATCTTCCTGCTGCTAAGCCACCGGTGGTGCGCGATGACGGGGGAGACGACGAGGACAATTCTGGTGTTCATCGAGCACCCCCTGCACCAGCTCCCAATCCACCTAATCCTGCTCCTTCCCCTCCACATTCACCGACATCTACTCGCCCTAATTCGCCGAATCCACCTGCTGATGGGCCTCTAGCTGGGCCAGCACCTCCTCCTTCTCCACTTGGTGTTGCTGCACGCCGTCGCCATCATGGCCAGAGACGAGAGCCCAAGCCTCCTTCAGAGTGGCGGAAACTGCCTGTGCCAGCACCTCGTCCTGTTCCTCCAGAATCTGAGAACAGTGATGATGAGTTGCTTCTCCAGCCAGGGAGTGCACTCATTGTTGCGCATGAAGGCGATCCAACCAGTGCTTTGCTTCAAGCGGTTAATTATGCTCATGTGCAGTTGGCTCTAGCCGCTGTACGTTCTGGCAACCCGCGAACATATCATGAAGCATTGCGGCGAAAAGATGGTCATCTGTGGGAAGAAGCAGCAGTCTCCGAGATCAGCTCCCTTCTCGAGAACTGCACTTGGGATGCAGTTGATGCACCACCCGATGTGAAGCCCATTCGTTCTCAATGGGTCTTTGTGATAAAGCACAAGTCTGATGGGTCAATTGAGCGTTATAAAGCACGCCTCGTTGCGGATGGCTGTGGACAACGCCATGGCATTGACTACAATGAGATCTTCTCCCCCACCTTTAAACCTGCAACACTCCGCATCATTCTTGCTCTGGCTGCTCAGCATGATCTCAAACTTCGTTCCATTGATTTTTCATCTGCTTACCTTAATGGTGATCTGGAGGAGGATGTCTATATGACTCAGCCTGAAGGATTCCCTCAGGGGGAGCGCGGCCAGCTTCTTAAACTGCGCAAGTCTCTTTATGGACTCAAGCAGGCTGGCCGTCAATGGAACAAAAAGCTGAGTGCAAAGCTATGTGAAATGGGTTTTCAGTGTCTCCAGTCTGATCGTTCATGCTACATCTACTCTGATGGAGCTGTGCGCATCATCCTCCCCATTTACGTCGATGATGGCATGATCTGTGCTAAGCATGATGCTGATATCGACCGGGTTATTGCTCAACTTGGCTCTTCATTCAGAGTCAAGGATCTTGGTCCCACAGAGTGGCTGTTAGGTATCAAGATTGAGCGTGAATCTAACACTGGAGACATCCATCTTTCACAACGCGCTTATGCTGAGGCCATGCTTGAGCAGTTCAACATGAGTGATTGCCATCCTGTCAGCACTCCGATGCTTCCTGGGCTTAATTTGGCCAAGGAAAGTGGTGCGACATCTGCAGAAGAGGCCAAGAAATATCACAGCATTTATCTATCTGCTGTGGGCTCTCTGATGTATCTTGCCACCCAAACACGTCCAGACATTGCCTACACTGTTGGAGTGCTTGCACGGTTTAATTCCAATCCCGGTGAAGCTCACTGGAAGGCAGTCAAGCATCTGTTCCGTTACATCAAGGGCACACTTGACTACCGCATCACCTACTCCAAATCATCATCCTCACCTCATCCTTTTGTCACCTACTCCGACGCTGATCACGGTGGCTGTCCAGACACTGGGAAAAGCACGGGTGGCTACATGGTGATGATGAACAGCGGTCCAGTGAGCTGGAAGAGCAAGCTGCAATCCACTGTCTCCCTTTCCACTACTGAAGCTGAATACATTGCTGGTGTAGAGGCAGGCAAGGAGATCAAGTGGGTGCGCAGTCTGCTTGGTGAACTGGGGTATGGAGTGTCAGGGCCTTCTCTGCTTCGCATGGACAACCAGTCTGCAATTCGAGTGTCCAAGAACCCTGAGCATCATGGTCGCATGAAACATCTTGACCTTGCTCATTACTGGCTTCGAGACGAAGTTGCCAAGGGTTCTATTGGCATCGAATATGTGTCGACTCAGGATCAGCTGGCAGACATCCTTACAAAAGCTCTTCCTCGTCCTGCTGTGGACAAGTTGCGCAATCTTGTTGGATTGCGGGGGAGCTAGGCGAGACTGGTCTCGTCCCGGGGGAGTGTTGGAGTGTGTAAATGGACTGTGACATTCTCGCATCTTTGATCTGATCTGATCCTCTGTGATCCGTGATCATTGATCTCCTTATCTGATCCCATCCGATCTCTCTGATCCTATCTGATCCTATCTGATCCTCTTATCTGATTGGGATCTTATTGTCCTGATAACAATCTTATTGTCTTGACATCTATCTTATTGTCTCTATTGTCTCTATTGTCTTGATAGCGATCTTATTGTCTCTATTGTTCTTATTGTTCTTATTGTTCTAGCTACTCTATTGTCTTCATAGGTATATAAGTAGAGTAGCATTGCCCTGGATCTTCAGTTCTTACTGTTGACTCCAGGCAAGTAGTTTTATCTCATGCAATCTAACTGAGTTCTTACTGTTGACTCCAGACCTCTGTGCTTGCCTGTTCAACATGGGGGCCCAGCCGGTTCCGGTGATGTCTGAGTGTTGCGATGGCATTTGATTTCCACCGGGCCAGCTGGTCCACGAGCCTAACGCATTTGCAGTTGACGACTCGTCTAACGCATTTGCAGTTGACGACTCGTCTAACGCGGTCCGGTCCGCCTGCAAACTACTTTGTTGCAGGCCGATCGCTTACGTACCCCCCCCCTCTGACAGCTGTCCGAAAATCGGAGGTCTGTGTCACGGATTTTAATCCCGCTCACCTCTTGCTCTGCGACAGCCATTCGGTTGCGCAGGCCATTATTTTTACCCGGACGCGGGGTCAACCCCAACCGAAGAACGCCGAAGGCCGAACAAACAAAACCAGGAAGGAACAGACCCTCGTCTGATGTGCATACTCAGGATAATTATATATATATAGCGACGCTTGTAGCTAGGCAATGTTTCAGGAATCGAACCATCTTCCGAGGTGAGCCGGAACATCGAGTAATACACCCTTAACTAGCAAAGTCACTAGCGGCTACCAGTGGACACCGGTGGCAAGTGGTGGACATTGGCAAACATTGATTAGCAATCATGATTCAGCGAGCTGCGATGTTCAACCAATCACCAGTGGATTCCAGTGATGCATCAGCCACTCAATTCCAGTGGAGTTCACTGAAAATCACCGGAGAACACACAGGTGTTTTGATTTATCCCACTGCGTCGAATAAAAGAGAGTTGCAGGCGCACCGAGAGAACATTATGGGCTGAAAAGGTAATTCAACCCGCTAGACTCGAACAACTTCAACAGAACAGAACAAGAGGCCAGCTGTCAAAAGGCGAGAATGGAGGGAAATAGTTATTTTGAGTGATTTAGGTCAACTGTGGGGATAAAACCATTCTCTGAGTCCATGTTATAGAGCTGGGAGCATTTCAGCGCAATTGGCTGAAAACCGAAGGCCGAGAATTCCAGTAGGAGTGGAAACCGGTGGTAATTGTGGGTTCAAAATCCAGTGGAGTCCGCTGGAAACTGATCAACACTCTGACCACGCGTGAGCCACCGGTTTCCATCGGAATCCGTTGAAGGGGCACTGAATCAACACTGGCAGCCAATGCCGAACAATGCCGATCAGCCGTTTGATAGCTCCGCGTGAATTACTGGGATGCTTGGCTGGGCCCGGATATGAGTTGCCGGCGGCCGATGCGGGCCGGATCGCCAGCCAGTTGTCGCCGGTCGGCAAAGCTGAAGTATCGTTTCTCAAATGCCACGTGAACAGAGATAGAGAGAAATTCAGCCTAGCTTGAGCCACGTTTTATTTTCGCCGTTCGTCAGTGGTCGGGCATCCTGTGTCAAGACCTATTTTCGCGCAAGATGATATCATCAGCGGCTGTTCTAACTTGAGTCGCATAGCCAAACTTGAAGAAGGGGTTCATTTTGGAAGCGCATAGCCATAGCAAAGAAGTTAATTGGAAGGGCACAGCTGGGGCAGTGGTGACAAAAACATCCGTGACAGGTGTGCGGGCAGCAGTGGCACGGTCCTTGCCTCACGGATTGTTTCGAAAATTGCGGGATGTTATCGGGCTGGACAAAAATATCGGTGGCAGGATTGGCAGGTACGCAGCAGTGGCGACCGGTGGATTGTTTGCGAGATATTATCGAGGTGGTGAGCTGAGTCGGGCTATGTTGAGCCCCGTACAAGCTACGGCATTTTGGTGAATATTTCTGTCGATGCTTTGAGCGGTGTCAATCTTTACAAGAGGACCCAGAGACGCGATGATATAGATATCGTCACTCAACCATGGCACACGAAAGAGCCAGATGTGTGACATTGTTCGTCCAAGATGATGAAGGATAAGAGCTAGCGTAGCCCACACTTTGAAGTTTGGCGCAATTCGTTGAGGGAGGAAGCACTGGGGCGGTGAACTCGGATCAACCAATGACAGGAATACCGATCAACGTCATCGGTCTTCTCTTCCCATTTCCGCCCTTTTGAGTGGTTTCAGCCCAGGATCGTCGGCACAGTTTATGCGACGCTCAGTTCACGTATGGTCCGGGCTACCGAAATACCACTGGCAGGCTACGGAGACCGTGCACTTCGGGCGCAATATAGAAGACGCGCAACGTGTGGCTGCGGCTCGCGAGTCCCGATGGCGAACATTTCAAGTGACGTTTGGTCCAATATAAGAGCTTCAAAGGTTTAACAATGGAATCATGAATGACTCCGGCGATTCAGGAGCTCGAGGGAGGCCTACTTCGTATCTCCACAAGGCATGCCTCAATTGCAGGTCAGGGATCTTATTTTTCTTACCTTCGACGTTAACAACTACAACAGACGCCGCAAAATTGTTTGTCTGGTTTCTGCAGCTTCGCGCTGACCTTCATGCTCACGATAATGTAGGGCTGCGATGGGGAACGCCCCACCTGTCGTAGATGTCGTCTTCATCCGCCCAGGTCTCTGAACCCCTGCACCTACTCACACGCACCGGTTGGCGGCACCGTCTCCCTACAAGTGGAAGAGTCGATGCAAAATAGAATTTACGAACTCGAGCACCAACTCGAGCTTCTGAACGGAAAGACCCGTCGAAGGTGTTTCTAGAGGAACCGTATTCCAACCAGCAGCTCCAGGGCCTGACACCAGGTGAATCATGTTTGTTTTTCTTCCGCATTTGCTAACACTGATATCATTTAAAGAACCTGATACTTCGGACAATCTTATGCAGTTTGGGGGGATCCCAAGTCCTATAGAGGTGGGCAAGTCCAATATCTGTGCTGCGATCCTCAGGCCGAAGTGTATTTAATCGAAGGAACCACCTGAGTTAACTGGCGCACTGTGGGCTATCCCTTCCATTGATATTTTCACCTACTGAAGTGATTTAACGCTATATAGCCTCGATTTATTCCTCCACCACTTTGCCCGTCACCCCTTCTTCTTTTTGGATCCCACGCAATTCCAACAAACGGCATTGCTACCGGATCTCTTGACACGCAGTCTTCTAGTTGCAGTCGCCCTCTGGGCCACACACGTGTCTGAAAACCCTCTCGCTGAGAGCGTATACTCTGAAGAAGAACTGCTGGCGCGGGCTGTGCATCACGTTGCTCGAGATATTGCGGCGGGTGACACCTTACCGCAGCGTATGCTCCACATGATACAAACCGAGGTTTTGCTATCGTTGTATTACTTGGATTACGGACGCCTGTTGGAAGCTAACTATCACCGCGCGGGTGCGACATCTCTGGTGTTCATCTCGAGCCTTCACCAACTCGGCGCCTCATCACAAAACTTGGTAGTTCAAGGCGAAATATTCCGATACAAATGGGTGCTAGTCTGAGGATAGAGATGATCAACGCGTTTTGGAGTGTGCTCATAAATAACTACTGTGTCGCTGCCTCTGACACACCCTCGAGCATGCCTTACGACGCACCGATTAACACTCCTTGGCCAACAGTAAGCCTGAGTCCAACCATCTCGGATTCGTGCACTCAATCATCCGCAGCAATTCCCCAGTGTTGCACCATCGTCTGTGCTATTTCTCGACGAAGATGGCGTTACTGGGCATTCTCCCCTAACACTGTTGACAAAAGCGTCCATCCAGCTGGAACGCACCATGTCTTTTACTGCACGTAATTCCCGTATTTGCGCATCTTTTCTTCTCGGATGCAATTATCGGGCTTACTCCCGCATTGACAGGCGCAGGTCTCCCTCTTCCGTCCGAGCTTTGGGCAATTGAAACCCGGCTCGAACCTTTTCGCAGTCGTCTCCCACCCGTCGATATAGGCCATCCTACGGACCAAATCTCTCTGGTAACGCACGCTTTCGTCAACGGCGCTATCCTCTGTCTTCACTCTCCGTATATTAACGTCTATGCGGAGGCGCGCTCCAAGTGCCTCACCGCTGCGAGCTGCGTTGCCGTACGCCTCGCCGATGCGCGCCTCGCGGAGTGGGAGATCGTCGATCCGATCTTGGGGGTGCGTGGTTCTCCCTGCACCACCACTCATCCGCTCACCGGTTCATCTCCATTTAGCCACTCCTCGCCGCTGTCGCAGACGTGCTCATCGCTAGCCTCACCCACGTCCCGCAAGCGAGCGCGGATCTGCAGGCGATTCTATCAGCGATGCAAACACTCGCCCGGCGGAGCCCTCTCATCCGTACGTGACCAACGAAGTCAGCATTCACTGAAATCTTAACACTTGGTTCGGTTTACTAGAGCGGTACCTGACAGTAACACAACATCAATACACAGCCGCACAGCAGAGTCTGGGGCTCTTCGGGCTATTATAGAACCATTTTCCATTTACATCCCTTCTACGGACGAACAACGGACGAATTAAAAGTATACTATGGTGTCTCTCACTTAGTCACCGCTACTTTTGGACAAGGGATTGATCTAGGCCAGAAAAAATCGGATTTTTATTCCTCTTGTAGAAATGCTTGTATTAACTCTCGCTACATTTCCCTAAGCCTAGGGATTTCTTCTAAGTAAAAAATTGAGCGAGTTATATAATTTTGGTTGGACCAAATTGGCCATGCCCGCCGAAAGCCATCAATTTTGGTACCAGAGTTCGAGGCATACAATAGTAATAATATGCATCTATTGGTCAAATGAACGCGCATAGATGACATTTACACGCCTATGGGAAGTATAAGTTTTCCTTGAACTGCCGGCCTTCACCTTGAACTGCGCATCCTTTGTGTCCAGCCCTGACCGGTAAGCATCCATCCAGCGGATCATGCGGTGCTCCCACTTGCGTCTTGTGCTCAATTGCACGGACGCAAGAGATTTCGGGAGATTCTCCTTCAGAGATGCGAAAGTATAATCACAATTGCCGCGCAGATATTTTTGACGGCTCCCCAAAAGAATTTGACGAAGTTCAACTCACAGTGGAACTTGGGCAGGAAGATGCAGAGGTGTCCAGCAGCTTCAATGATCTCTTGAACGCGGGACTGCTTCTCCAGAAAATCGGGCTGCAATTCTAAAAATGTGTTTCGCACAGCAAGAAGTTGTGCCGTGTTCGCATTTTTTGGGAGCTCAGTCCTCGAGTATTTCACACACATTTTGGAACAGACTCGTTACGTAACTTGCGTTAGGGGCACCCGCCCTTCATAGGTGGGTTTCTAAAATTTGCTTGCGGGACCCCGTTCGATTCGGGACAGGTCGTAGCTATGTTTCTTTCCTTACTCCTCCTGACGTCGACGCCCGGGACATTGTTAGCAAAACACGGGAAAGAAGCGCGCTCGAGTCACTCCCGACCAGCGCACTGTCTCCTCTACAGCCGGGCTGTACGAGACTCTCCTCTGCAGCCGAGCTGTGCCGCAGTGCGTGGCGCCCCTCGATCGGCTCGGGGAGGTATATGAGTTCCCGGACTGGGCAGGGGTCGGCATTCGTCGCTCTCGTGGCCGGACCTCATTTGCTGCTTTGCCTGCCCGCCCGCTTCCTTCTCTTTATCTAGTTCACTTACAGCCAATGGCGGTACCCAAGGCGCAAATCAAAAACTTACCGTTTTGGGTGATTTCGATCCCTGAGACCGATTCACTCATATCTCAGTGAGTTTTGCAGGGATCGAAATGAGACGTGGATAGATAATTCGTACTAATTCATGCGTAATTAGTAATAGAAAGAAATCCGAAAAAATATCATATCCTGACTTGCCTGGCATCTGAGGCTTGTTGGCTCATAGATTCGCACTAAGGAGTCCAGTTCTTGTCGGAAGGAGTTGATTTTTGGGAGTGTGTTCTTCAGTATGTATAGAACAATGTAATAGAGTCAAAATACAAATACTTGCCCTCCCTTTTGTTTTCTGCTCAACAGTATTTTGTACTGCCATCACAGAATTCTCTCAAACAACCTGGTTTCTGACTCAAACAAAGAAGAGAAAGTATCGGAAAGGGTCTGATAGTACTTTTACATAATTACGTCTTGTGTATGGTCAAAAAAATGCGTGTTCTACATGCTCGCGTTGGGTCTATTCCCGGTCACCATCATTTCATGACTTCCCGTGATTTGACCAGTCTCCTCGGCACTGTCAACGCGCGCCGCCAGTGCCACTTAGCATAGGTAAATGGTCAACAAGAAGAAGTCCCTGGCAATTTCTCAACAGCGCAAAAAGGAACTAGACAACAATTAGTCTGAAACTCTTTCAGACTCGGATCCCAGTCCCACATTCTGTGACATTCTCTCGCTCCAAGTTGGAGTCACGCTCACTTGAATTCCCTGATTCCCCAACTCCTATGGAACCGTCTTCTGAGTCCGATCAATTCCCCGCGTCTGTCACTGTCCCCGCTCGTGCCATGAGGTCAAGCAAGCGCAAATCAGAGGCGACTTCTGACGTCTCTGATGTTGATCTTGCCTGACTGGCCAGAAACCGGGGCCAAAGTCAAAGGCCAAGGCTACCAAGCCGAGCTCGGAAAGTGAGGACAAAAAACCGGAGAGTGACCCCAAACCTGCAAAGAAGAAACCCGGCCCTCAGCCAAAGTCTAAAAGATAACGGCAACATATGAGAATACACGCTTCTCACGCTTGTCCTCCCAAACTAACCTGAATCCACAACATTTGTCGCAGGTGTGGTAACTAATATTTGGACTTTGAACAAGTTATCTTGACCGTGGCAGCACCTATTGAATTATTGCCGGTCAGCCTGTAGCAGGACTGCCCGGCGGGTATTTGCTTCGGATTAAATGCAACATGCGTACCACGAATTCGACATTCCGGGTCAATAGTGAGTAGAAAATGCCGCGTCTTGATCTGCTACCTCGGTGCCTCCCGGCTGCTGTTGACTACCTCCCGGGTTCGACGGCTATCATCTGGAACCAGCAGCTGTGTTCCGGCTCCCCGCTACAAATTCTCACCAGAATCGATCCTTTTTCGGACGGCTGGACGGACTACATGCTTGCATAGCTCCCTCGTTGAAGGTGGGTCCATTCACGTGAGTTGTACGGTTGCGTTACACATAATCCTCGGTTGCCGGTCTGAGTTCGTGCTACAGATCGGCCGGGCTCAAAAATCCCGAGCCCGAATGACCTGGGTCAGCTTCGGCTTAATACTCGAGATAATCCAACAATAGCACCTGATGTGAGGGACGTTCAATCTTCTGTGATTCTGTGCGCAGATAAATCACATACTTGCAACGACCAAAATACAAGTGTAAAAAGCTTCTGCACCCACGAGGCACGCGGAGATTCACGGTGGTGCGAGATTTCTGATTGGATGGGTGTTGTGCGGGCGAATAAGCAACTGACAGAAATGAATGTCAGCTCGGCAAATGGCGGTCATCGGTGTGCGATGTATAAGAACCTTTGTAATGCAAAATGGTACACATCAGCGGTTGCTTGCGCGTCCTCTACGAACTATCCCCAACTATCCTCAGCCTGGCAAATATATAAGGGACTGGACTCTGACATTTGGTCCAACAATTCCCCACTCCCCTGCTCTTCTACTACATACTCAAATTCGAACCAAATCCAACATGGCACCCTCAGTTCTCCTCATCGGCGCCAGTGGCGCTCTCGGCCGCCCACTCGTCGAGGAGTTCCAGAAACAGCGTGCGCGCTTCAACCGCGTCGCAATTCTCGCCGATCCGGCGAGAGCGCATAAATTCAGCGAAGTCCAGAAGAACGGCATCGAGGTCATCAGCGGCTCCTTCCTCGACTTCAAGGTCTACCAAGGTGTGTCTCTACCGTTCTTCACTGGATCCGCAGCAGCTCACCACACCGCAGGCTTCGACACCGTCCTCTCCCTCGTCGGGAACGCCCTGATGCGCCTGCAGCCCGCCATCATCGAAGCCGCCGTCGCAGGCGGCGTGCGCCACTTCTACCCGTCCGAATTCGGCACCGACATCGCGCTCGACGGTGTGTGGCAGTTCCGCTACTTCCGCGACAAGGTCGTCACGCGCGACCACCTCGTCGCGACCGCCAAGCGGGTGCCCGACTTCCGCTACACGCTCATGCTCACAGGCGCGTTCTCCGACTGGGCCGTGGGCGAGTTCAGCGGCATCGATGTAGAGAAGCATACGGTCAAGGTGTATGGGTACCCCGAGGCGGAGGTGTCGGTGACGGCGTTGAAGGAGTACGTTTGTTTTGCTTTTGGTTTGTTTGAGAGATGAGGGCCTGATGGATCTTGTGCAGCATCGTGCGGTACACCGTCGAGTCGATCCTGCTACCTTTCCCGGCGGGGCAGGCGAGCCGTGAGATCCGCATCCGCGGCGACCACCTCACCTGGGCGCAGCTCGTCGCCCTCCTCGAGGAGATCCAGGGCGTCAAATACCAGGTGACGTACATCGACCCGAAGGAGGCCGCGAAGAAGCAGGAAGAGGCACGCCTTGGCGGGGATGAGGAGGGAGAGATCCTGTGGGCGGGCAAGACGCTCGGGCCGTCCGGGAAGGTGGCCGTCCCGCTGCCGCTGGACAACGATAAGTTCCAGTTCAAGCCGGAGACCCTCAAGGAAACCTTGCAGCAGGTGCTGAAGGGGAATTAAATGTAAACCGAGATAACCCTAGTCGATAGTGATATTTTGAAGATGTACTTGTAATTCGTTCACTCGCAGTTGAATCCATCGAAAAGTCGGTGTGAAACAAGAACCTGCCGAACATTCCATTATTCACTCCGGGCTCGCGAGTGTCATATGCCCCCGGCGTGTTTCATCGTAGCAAGAAAAATGGAGGGAAAGAGGAAGCGGAGACTCACCTGTCGAAGGGAAACCGAGTCGTAGGCCGAGAAAGAGTTGTCCGTGTTTTTTGTTTGAGAGTTCCACCGTCCGTTCGCTCCTTCGCTCGCATTGACAAATCAGCCTCAAACGAAAACCAGCTCAACATTGCATTATCCGCTCTACTCAACCAAACAACCCATGCCTGCCGAAAGCATCATCAACAATCAACCATCGACCCAAGCAACCATGCAATCGAAAAACGAAAGAAATCAGAACAAGGTTAGGCTGCTAAGGCCAACCGAAAAACAAGCCGGTCATATATCAAGCACCTGCCCAACGCAGCGACGAGCGCGCGCTCGCAAGTGTCATATGGCCCCGGCATGTTTCATCCCAAAAAGAAAAGAAAGAGGAAGCGGAAGCGGAGACTCACCTGTCGAAGAGAAGCTGAGTCGCAGAGCGAGACATACTGTAGAGTTGTTAACGTGGTTGTTTAGAGTGTGCTCACCGTCCGTCGGTTCCTTCGCTCGCATCGACAAATCGGCCTGAAATGCAATCCATTATCCACTCTACGCAATTAAATAAATTATCCCCTGCCGAAAGCGTCATCAGCAATTAATCAACCAATCGTTAAAACGAAAGAAATCAGAACAACAAGCTAGCCCGGAGGCCAGCCGAAAAAAAAGCCGGTCGTATATCAAGCACCCGCCCAGCGCAGCGACGAGCGCGCGCTCGCGGGTGTCATATGGCCCCGGCGTGTTTCATCACACAAGAATAAGGGAAAGGAAGGGAGACTCACAGTCCGAAATAACGCTACACCTGCTGCACGCATGCAAAGCGAAGCGGCACTCTACGCCTCGCCCTCGCCCTCGTCGTCATCGTCCGTGAGCTCCTCCCCCTCCCTCACTCCCCGGTGCGCATTGTATCCCTCGCGCCGCGCCCATGCGCGCCCGTCGGTGTAGGGGTTTATCCGCAAAGGGACGAAGAGCGTGTATAGCGGGCTGCGGGATGTAATTCAGCATGGGTTTATCCTGAGTGGATGATAGGGTAGGAGGAGAGCGGGAACGCGGCACGCACTATCCGTTTTCCCCCACGTTGAAGAACAGCTCGAGGTTGCGGCGTTTCCTGTAGTATATAGTATGAGCGGAGATGGGCTGCAACGCCGGCGACGTACCCGAGGTCGTAGGAGTTGATGAACGTCTGGACGTCGGGTCAGCAATTCGGCGATTTAGGTAGGGTACGATGCGCACTTCATTCCGCGCCTTCGCCATCCTGCGATACGTGTCGTGGTCCTGCGACTCGACGGTCGTCTCGCCGTGCGCGACCGTCCAGAGGTGGAAGCCGCACATGATGCCGACCGCGAGGGCCATGACGACGGCGAGGATGTATATGAGGATGAACGCGATCTGCGGGACATGATGCGGCCAGTCGAACTGTTCTCTTTATCAGAACGACCAGCAGCAGTGGAGTTTATGATCGCGCACCACATAAGTCGACCCCGCCCCCAGCGCCTGCAGGACGTGCGGGAAGCCCGTTATGCTGAGGGAAACGCAGGCTATGACGAGGTACGCCATGAACATGACGAAATGTCGCTCGTTGTGGAGCCCGACGCATTGATTTACCCCTGCATAAAGGTTTCAGCGGGGGTTCAAGGAAAGCGAGCGATACTGACACTGTAAAGTGAATGAATAAGCACTTCAGCAGGAGAGCGCGCGCGACGTACGGGGCAATGGTGGTCGTATTTGAGCACGCAGCGTTTGCATATGCGACAATGGTGTGCTCGCTGCCCGGCGACGCGTTAGCTGTAAATTCGGCCATGGAACGCGGGCGGCGACTACGCACCTCCGGCCTTTGCTGACCGCACTTTCGGCATTTCGTCACGCCCGCCTGTGTGATGACGAGCTCATTCGACCACCGCACGCCAGCCAGCTCTCCCCGTCTCGGCGCCCTCTTCGACGCCCAGAATATACTGTTCTGCGCGCTGCTCTTGGCGGAATCGGCCACGGGCGGGTCGTCCGCGAAGCCTGGCGGGACGGTGATGACGTAGAAGTAGTGCATCCACAGGTTCAGCGCGATGAGCACGCATATTGGGCCAGAAATGAGCGGCCACATGAGACCGGGCATTATCACGTCGACTGAAAGCTCGTCAGCAGGTTGCCCGAGGGAAAGAGGTGAAAAAGCTGACAGAAGCATACCGTGCCCAGGCTGATGAGTATGACGGCGAATGCGACGAAGAACGGGCCAGCGGCACCGGTGATTCGGTCGCCGAGTCTCTCGAGGGCCTTGAAGCATCTGAATACAACGCGAGAGCACATCATCGTCGAGGGCAGGAGGTCATCCAAAGAGCACTGCACTGCATGGCATTGCTTGTCGCAGTTGCATTCGGATGTCGTAGGTGTTGGGATCGGGGATCCCCGATGATCTCGGTGATTGCCTTGGTGGTCCGACGCGATGGATCGAGGCCGTGCTGGAAACTTGCATACTCACCTCATGCGGAAACAGGCCAAAAATGATGGATGAGGTGTTTCTAAGCAGCCTCCCCGTAGTCGGTGATCAGACACCTCAGTAGCAAGGAACTTGAAGTCGAACCCAACAGCGAGTGTGGACCTTGCCCAAGCTTGAAATCGACGAGTGATATCCCGGGAATGTATAAAGACGATGCCTGTGCTCCTATTTTGGTGCTATGCTTCCTCATATCTTCCCAACTGGATCTGTCATAGAGGTGCGAGCTCACATTTTGTTGAAGCATCTGCATAGGGGAGACTAGGTTCAACTTGCGAGTGGCTGGAGAAGAAATATTCCACTTGAGCGTCTGAACGAGGCTCACCGGTTTAAATTGCGAGCAAACCTGGCTCGCTCGACGTAAAGGTCCCAAAGTTATTGTATCACGTTCACACGTCCCCTGAAAGTTTTCCGGCCGTATCTTGCGGACTTTGCATTGTTCCACCTCAATAAAAGGGATCGTACAGCATAATTAAGAGCCTATCATACTCCCGAACCTCATGCTAGGCCAACCAACCAACCAACCACCACAACGTATGGAATAGAATCAATGCCAACTGTACATTCAGCACAAATCTGAATGTGTTTGAAACCGAAATTTCCTCGGAGAGACTGGGAGCAACAGAGTCCTCTTCCAGAAATGTGTTCCCTCGAAATATTTCAGACGAAAAAACACATACAAATGTCGCAAAAGTCCTTTTTGGGAGATAAGTCGGTATAGGCCAGTATAAGCCGGTATAAGCCTGTAAGGTTTTTGGGGGGCCTATACATTTGATTATGGCGCTATCCTGACTTATAAGTACTTATGGAACTTATAACAGTTATAACACCTTATAGCCCCTTACATTCGGCTGCCAGAAAAGCCAATACAGCTCCTTCCCATTTTATTCAGATCCGATCCTTCAGGTTGCCAAAAGAAATGAAAACAGATATTTATTCACAATTTAAACTACAATGCAGAGCATACCACTCCGTATTTTACGCGCTAAACTCTAACTGGTCACACATCAACGTTATAAGAGATAGACATTGACATACCACCAGTGACGCGAGGTAGGACAAGTGGCGCACGATGCAAGGCCAGCATCATGAAGGTACTGAGAAGAAATGAAGGGATGAGGAGACTCACCTGAGAGCTGCGGGCTGATCTATATGGTTGCAAAGTCAGCTAGCTATTAGGAAAAAGGAACATTGGAATGCACCAGAGATAAGACGGTGGACCAGAAGATTATTGGCTGGTTGACGAGGTACATATGTGAGGGAAGGGAAGCTCACCTAAGGAGTGTTGGCGAGTGTGCAGGAGAACTGGTGTTCTGATGCTTCAAGATCAGACGGCTGTCGGCAAGATGGGAGTAGCGACACACCAGTGCTCCTGGGGATATGGGGGACGAGAGACTGGGGAAGCGAACGAGACGGCGGTGTGGCGAGTGGTGGTGGTGGTTGAGAGGAAAGAGATGGAGTCACAGAGTCGCAGCTCCAGTGACTTATATTGCAGCAACATGACGTCACTTTGCTCCACACGGCGGCTGTACTATGCCAGATATACGCTGCTTCGACACCCACGTCTGAGCCTGAGAGAGAAACGTGAGAGGAGGCACCGCTGGTGAAATCATACCCAAAAAGCCACCTCAGTCGTGTTTGGTAAGGTGTAGTATGGCTTCGGAGCTCAGAAGGTTATACCCCCTTATAAGTTCTTATACTTCGGTTATAAGTTGCGTATAACTCGGCTGTAACCCGTCTATAAGGCGGCTATAAGCCTGTCACCTTCCCTAACCCCTTATAACCCAAAAGGCCCTTTTGCGACAAAACAGTGTAATTTACTTACCACCATTTGGGTGGGTTGACTCGAGTATAACCTGGGATTCTGCTTCCGAATTTCCGGGGCCATTATGCATGTGAGGAGCTGACTCGAGTATATCCTCGGACTTGTTGTCCGAATCTGCTTGGATTGAACCTTCTCCAGCGGAATGCTCCTCATGAACTGTTTATCATTTCATAAAATAGATCAACTAGCTGAAACCGCCGACTCACAATGGGCAAATGAAGTGTTTGTCTGGCTAGACAATTCATACAGCGGCTCCCCTAGATGCAGAGCGAGCTCTTGGCTGTCTGGATCGAAGCCTTTGGCCTGGTGGAACTGACGGAGTCCTTCATACACGCGGGCATCCCATGACCATCCCCGCGCATACTCCAGAAATCCGATACGGGGAAAGCCGAGACTAGCTGCATCCTCCCAACTAAGCCGCTCAACACCCGATGGATGCAGAGACCAATACGCCGGACATTCTGGCCATTTGGATGACACTGAAGCTCCAATATGGAACTGTTCGGGCGGGCAAAGAAATAGGTAGCCTTCGGGTGGGTGTGGTTTAGTTGGGGACACCGTGATCTGAACGAAGATGTGAGACAATAGAACTGTGTGGAAAGATTAGTATAGAGACCGACAGACAGCAAACTCATACCATAATCCTCAAAATTGGATGTGATTCCGAGGCGGCTGAATAGATGGTTCGCTTGACTGAGCCAGGCCATATCGGGAGAGCAAATCGCGCCGAAGTAAATCGGATACTTCATAACATAATCAGAGGTGACACTTGGTTGGAAAAAATTAGAATAGTGCATGAGTTGCAGATAATGATAATTTCATACCATAACCACCCGTCCTCCATGTAATGTCCCTGGTTGATCCATTTGCCAATTTGATAATCAATCTCTCTGGCTACAGTCGCAATCTGAACATCAACCATGTCCCCCAGTGGATTTTTCGAGGGGCTGAAAATTATTGTGCTAGGATTCACGTTTTCCAGGGCCGTCATCAAGATGTCTTGATGTTGGGATGGTTCCCAATAGCGTATTTTGTGCATAGAAAATTGACATAACTCGTCAAAGCATACCCGGTGATACCGGTTTATTGTCAGAGAGTCGATGACAGTGCTTTCCAGGTGTGGCATGCTCACTAACCCGAGTCCTTGTCGCTGGACCGTTTCAGCCTCCCAGACAGTGTCCATCCAGCCACTGCGGACAAGGTCCACACAGAACCGGCCTGATGAACAACGTATGAAAGGTGTGCACATCGCACGCGCCTAAAGACATCATCGTAAAGCATCTTGTATCCTGGTAGTAAGAATCAGCTCACCAAGTGGCGAGAAAAAATGGATCTGAAGTAACCCTGGGCTGCCTGGAACAGTCTCAGCATATAGCTGAACAGTGTGAGTAGGCATACTTGAAACTCAGCGTCCTACAGACAAATGAGCATATGCAAGTGGGAAGCAGTGGGTACATACAGCGTGAGCATAAATGTATACAGTTGCGAAATGTGAGTGCTGGTAGAGCCCCAAGAAATCGTAGAAAGGGATCAAATCTCAGTCAAATATCAGTTCCAATATTATTGATTGAAAACTGGGGACCGCACCATCATGGAAGATCGTAGCATATGTATTCCCGGAGCTTGCTGTACCCCAAAGCTGAACGATATTTGGGTGGCTAGCAAGATTCAATGGCCTTACTCGTGAGGTGAATGAATGAGCAACTTACCGCACAGCCATATATTTCACAACATCTCGCCGCCATTCCTAAGAAGTGTTATTAAACCTCCGCACCGATACATGGAAGCCACGACACACCTCTTCTGCGCTCTCACCTTGATAGGTGGCCACCGTCACGCTCGATTTTTTGCGGTCTATTTTGGCAGAATAGACTCTTCGAACGTTGCGTCGCTCACACCAAAAATCCGCAACCTGAGAGTGCTTGTCCAAGTGTATTTCACGCTGCAAGTCTATATCTCCCATCGCGATTCGTCGAAAATCTGTGCAATATTCAGTGCCGTTCATGAACAGGCCATGGCTGAAAAGAATTACCAGACGGGACAGTCGGAGTGGTATGATAGTGGTTTGTCGTGGTCTTGTTCGTGAAGGTCCCACCAGCTACGTTGAAGTGCTGCGAACCCGAGAAGACACCATAGCTGAATTAGGCGCCGATAAGGCACGCTTCAATTAAACTACTCTCAGGCATTGAATACTGACGAAGTGGGTCCAGGATTCTCTGTGGCCGAGCCAGCGCTGAAACGTTCTTCGGTATACGTTTCGTCGCCCATAGCTCATGGAGGGAAGAGGAAGAGTCGTTAAGCGCCGGCATGACAGCTTTTGCTCGATTTAAGAAACTCTCAAAATAGATACATCAACTGGGAAGATACAGCTTCCAGTGCACTGCAAAATTCAGATTTGGAAGCGAAAATACGGTGCGGTGGGCCATGCCAGCGATCCTATGGAAACGTCCCAATCAGCGGGGGGGAATCGTAGAAAAGAGGGCGGACTGGGATTGGAGGCGTTCGAACATGGCCAGCCCAGCGTATTCCTGCAAAAATATGGCGGTATCTTTCGCATGCTTCGTTGTGTGCGATGGATAACTTTCAAGCTTGGACGTACTAAGCTCCGCGGGAGGTTGCGAGAACACCCTGTTCTCTGCTGTTACACCGGTATTCGAACCAAATATTTTGAGGATGTTTCGGATCAAATCTTTGTTCAATGTTGCCTCGGACATTGAGACGACAATACGAATGTAATCCCTCAAGGCTTTTCAAGAACTATATTTCCGAGATGTCGGACCAAATATTTTTCTGAGGTTCTACCAGACATATTGTTCATATCCAACAGTTGCATGGTAAAACAATTGAATAAAACACTACATAACAACAATGCGAGGCCTAGTAAAGTAGGGTAAATGCGCTGAAAACGCGGGTGTCCACTGGCGGTTTGGCGGTAAATGTCGCGCCGCAGTGTAAAAGATAGGGGCCAGCTAATGGTCATGGAACAGAATCAAAGGCCAAGGCATCAGACTCTGAGTTGAGGGAGCTTGCGCTTGCAATCGGAGGTGGAGCGTAGGCCAAATATGGTGGACGAGGAGGTGGATGAAAGTTCGTCCAACGGCGTGTTGTGTGATCCATGTGGCAGACTTGGATTGTGAGATTGAGGTACAATCACTGTATCCACATACTCAAAAGTTGAGATTTTCTCCCTCGATTACCATTCGTTCTAAGCCGACATGGTGGATCCTGGATTAAATATACAAGACTGGTGAAATACTGTGCTGAATGGAATCCGTCGTTGAGCGAATCTAAATGGGCATGCCATTAAGGTCCTACAACGTTGATCGAAACATTTATAGAGTGGCGCTCGGAAAAGAACTTACACCAAATCGGAAAAAGAACGAAATCAGAACAAAGTCAAGCTGGCCCGGGGCCAGGCTAACCCCAAAAAAGCCGGTCATATATATCAAGCACCTGCCCAGCCCAGCGGGCTCGCGAGTGTCATATGGCCCCGGCGTGTTTCATCGTAGGAAGAAGAATCAAGGGCAAGAGGAAACAGAGACTTGGACTCACCTGTCGAAGGGGGACTGAGTCGTAGACCGAGAAATAGAGGTGTTCGTGCGTTTTGGTTGAGAGTCTCATCGTCCGTTCGCTCCTTCCTGAAACGGCAACCTGCTGAACTAAACCATTCCATTCCAATATCCACTCTACCCAACTAAAGAACACATGCCTGCTGAAAGCATCATCAACAATCAACCATCGACCCAAGCAACCATGCAATCGAAAAACGAAAGAAATCATAACAAGGTTAGGGTGGCCCTAAAGCCAATTGAAAAACAAGCCGGTCATATATCAAGCACCTGCCCAACGCAGCGACGAGCGCGCACTCATTCACAATGTCAAAGCCACGCTGACGGATGTCACATTATTTCCAGCTCAAAAAGTTGAGCTTTATGATGGAGCGGTAACATCAGCGCCCATGGCGGAAGAGAATAGTGCGTGCGGCGCACCCACGAGCCTGCAGCCATTGTTGTGAGAGAATTGTAACGGCGGAATCAGCGCAGGGTGTGTCAAGCAGTGGAGCACAACTCCGGGTTAATTCAGGTGGTGCTATATAAGACCTGCGTCAGCGAAGAGGCAGTAGGATGGCAAAGAAACACGGCGCACCTGCGAGCCTCAGGGCATCAACCGCTACCCATTGTTTGCGCGCCAAGCTACTCCAGAAGGCATCCACCCCAGGATGCGACTCGGTGCGTGCGCCATGTGCAAGGTGGAGAGGGCTGGTGTGGCCAAAATGGGAGAGTGTACCGAGGATGAGGCCGGGTCCGCTGAGGGTGGGCAGACCAGAATGGGGTGCGAACGCTGTGAGGGAGGAAGGATCAACAGCCTGAGATCCAAACAACCGCTATTGTCCCGATATGGGAATCCTGTCTAGGTGCAGCACCGCGAAGAAGAGGATCTTTTAGAGGATAATGAAACAGATGTGGCCGCAAGTGGCAGGGGCCGAACCCTATCCTGTCTGGTCCGTGAATGATCAAGCTCGGAATTATTTACATAAACCACCGAGAAAACATGTAAGAAACCAAGTCTCGGTATTTGAGGTGAGTTAGTAGCATTGAACCAAGTTCCCCCGTATAAACCAAGTCTCCCGTATAAACACCCTGATCCTGTTGATCCTGTGTCCGTCAAGCTTGAAATCATGGATTACCAATGTATCAAGTGTCGTTCAACCCCACCCGAAGTGGGAGCCCTTGTATAACAAGGAAATGGTTTCAAAAAGTGACCAAAAGCTGGGGGGCACGGCCACTTCTAATCGGGATATGCTGGGACGTCAAGAACCAAACCCAAAGGTTCGGCAATAAATAATGCTAGGGTAATATTTCATCAGTTCATAAAAACAACGCTATCTGAGTTCTTGGAGGTACGAATCGTCCAGCATGAGAAAATCATATTGTGGGCGTGCGGTTTTCATCTCATTCACAATGTCAAAGCCACGCTGACGGATGTCACAGTATTTCCAGCTCAAAAAGTTGAGCAGAACAAGGTGTCAAGCAACTGGCATGGATCACTCTAGGCAGACTGCGGGACCAAAATCGAAGGAACCTGCTGTTAAAAGCTATAAAGACCCAAATGCGATCGAACAGCCTTCCGGAACCTTCCGTCTCAGCGGGAAACCTACACCAGTAGTCGAATCATCCCACACGGTAATATCCTCACACCTAATTCAAAATTACGCGAGCCCTACAGATAGTGCGGGTGTTGCAAGGAAAAAGAACGACCGACAACTGGATAGCCAGCACGAATTTGGAGGTTTGAACTCACAGAGCCTTATATGGGCGAGGCACTCGACACCTCTTGTGAGCACCATTCAGTTGAACGGCGGGTTAATTAGTTGAATGGTCATGGTGCTAGACGCAGATATCACCTTATTGCCTCGTGTCGGGTACCTCACATTTGCGAGAGCCCTCACTTGCATAACCGGCGGAGTCGGGAAGCTGGAGGCCCAAATGGATTCTGAAGCTATCGAGGTAGGGGATCAGAAAGTATTGAAGTCGGCCTTTGAGAAACCACAGAAGGACAGGATGCTACTGATGGAGAGATATTTCAACCCGGATAATAAGAAGCTCTACAACGTCAAATCTCAAAATATTTCCATTCTTTCGTTCTGATCCAGCTCTGAATTCCTCCAGACTTGGTGGGGTCGGAGTCGAGCCTACTGTACTATTTCATTCAATTCGAAGGTCACGCGTCACAGGGCCCAAAATATCAGAAATTTTTCGAACCTGTCACGGGTCACCGAGGGTATATTCGAAAGTGCGAAACAAGTCACAAAGATGCTCAAAAGTGAGTGAGAAACCTGATTTTTGCCTCCGGCGCGGTTCGGTGGTCAATCGCGGCAAGGCATTCGCACGAACTGCCAATTTTGACGTGAGCGGAAGTAGACCGTGTTTACCTCTTTTGGTGCGATTCTCTTGGCACATCGCCTACGTGGATTCTTTAATGTTTTCTACGACAAACAACCACGTTGACCATTTCTGAGGGATTCTCAGATGTCCTGCTACTTCCCCAGGCGATTTACGAAAAAAAAAATCGGTGTCACACGTTCCGCGGCCCATCTTCGAACTTCAAAGTTCGAATCTCCCTGTCACAGGTCACAGCGCTGGAGAATTGAATGAAATAGTACAGTATTGGCGCGCGAGAGCACAAACTTTGCCCTTCACTGAGCCTCATGTATGAGATGATTCAAAAGTATGTATGTTCCCATGAACTCCCAGCGAATCCCGAGGATATAATGTTCGCCTACTGGAGATACAATTTGGTCTACGATAAGGAGGCAGACCAAAACCTTTAACCGTAACAATCCTTATAAGGGCCAGCCTGAACATGGAACTCACTCGAACGTCCGATTCCAAAGGTGGTCGTACAGCCAGAGCAATACGTGGCACGAAATCAGCGATAACTGGACAATCAACACAAATTTGAATGTGCCCGAAACTAGCATTTCTTCCGGAAGCCCTGAGTGCCCAGAGCCTTGGTTGGGTGAGGCACTCGATGCGTCAGCTGATGATTCTTCAGTTCAGACAAAGCGGGTTCAAGGCCAATTCAATTTACACACCATGACCTGCGTTAGCTGATTCAAAGATATTTTCGGGGTCTGTGGTAGACCCGCTTGGATCGTCTTCCTCGGGGACGCCACGGAAACGCCGATCATCAACTGCTCATTCCATGAGAAATTATTTGTCCGAGAACTGTGAACTCACTATGCGCAAATGGAATATGTATCTCACTGGACAATTCATACAGCGGATGTCCGAGATGTATGGCGACCTCTTGGCTATCTGGATCGAAGCCTTTGGTCTGATGGAACTGACGGATTCCGGCGTAGACACTGGCATCCCATGAGTAACCCCAGATGTTCTCGGAGAGTTGCACAGAGGGGAAGCCGAGGTTGGCTGCATCTTCCCAGCTAAGTAGGTCGGCACCGAATGGATCCAGGGACCAATAGGCCGGATGATCCGGCCATCTGAATGAGGATGGACCAATCTGAATATCTTCGGGTGGGCAGAGAAACAGGGAGCCTTCGGATAGGTCTGCTGTAGTCCGGGAAATGCTGATCTCAAACGAAATATGATTCAATACGGCTGTTTTGGCAGTCCAATTAGAACAGCTACCAGCGTGTAGTGAAGCTCGTACTATAATCCTCGAAATCGGACAAGATTCCGAGGTGACTGAAGATATGATTCGCCTGACTGAGCCAACAGTCCGAGCCTAGGTACCCGAGCCTTAGTGAAATGGTGACGTTGGATTCAGTATCACTAGCACTGAAACTGGAAGATCGAACATCATTAGAATAGGCTAAAATGACCAGGCGAACAATACCGGGTCCAACCGTCCTTCATGACGTCTCCCTCAGTCCAGTGAGCCGTATTCCAATGAGACATGCCAAGATTAGACCCGATCCTCGACAGGACAGCAATTTCGACGAAATCCTCCAGCCGATTGCCCGAAGACCGGGAAATCATTGTGCCAAGATTAACCGTAATTGGGTTGTAAACCGAGACGTATCGGCGTTGTGAGAGCTCCTGATAGCATATTTCGTGATATTCCTCCAATGTCAAAGAGTCGAGGGCAGTGGCCTCCAGGCTCGAGGTGTTTAACGATTTGAATCCAAGTTGGTCGGATCTCTGATCCAGGTGGTAGTACGTGTAGAGCCAGATATTTCCCGGTGCGAGGTCCACGCAGATTCGGCCGGTTGAGCGACGTATGAAGAATGTACTGTAGTATTTCGATCAAATGTTCACTGGGTGTCACCTGTCACCTAAGGTGTTCACTGTGATCGGTGTTCAGAATCGGTCCGACCGCGTCACCTACATGCGAAGTGTTCATTTTCCCGTGAAGGCTACCCAAGACCTTCCCAGACCATCCACGCTGCCCAGCTATCCCAACGGGGCTCGAGAACGCGAGTTTGGGCCGCCGTGGACGATTTGCACTCGCTTACTGTTGAGTTGCTTGCTTGCCTGGTTGGTCGAAGAAATATTGAGCACGACAATCATCTCACAGCGTGAAGAGGTGTGAGGACAGAGCAGAATGGCGTATCATTTTTTACAAGCGGAGTTTTTGCGGTGTGAATATGTAATTCTAGGATAATCCAATTTACGAGTACTTTACATAGTAAAGTGATCGTTCTTTTCATAATCGAGACCAGGTTTTTGAGTTCGCGAAACTTTATCAGTGCGTTTTGGCGATGTAAAGAAATAGTGGCTGTGTTCTTTAGCTTTTTGAAGTCTTTTTAAGAGCTCGATCTAATGAATTTAGTGATCATGTAATCTACGCGGATAAGGCCGGTTCGAAGCTGTTGGGTAAAACCTTTTTTTTTTTTTCATATCCTTCGCCAGGTGGTCGTCGCTGGGTGGTCAGTGTTTATATAAGAACCACTTAATTGCATGGATATGTTCTCGTTCTTTTACAATAATGAAGATGATACGTGACATTTACATTAATTAGTTTACAACAGCAGTTCTTCCAGACAATATTCCTGGTATGGGTGGAGAAATTATCATCATACTTGAGAACCAAGACGTTTTCGGCATCCGGAATGCAGGTCATTGCAGAATATGAGAGAACACCCGTAGATCGATGCCCATTTTCTCAACCGTTAGGCCTTGGCATCTGTTGAAGGTGGTTGCATAACACATAGCCAAAGGTATCTGCTTTCGATGAACCGTGAAATCGAAGCCATGCGGTTGGAAGTGGCAGTTAATCCGGGGAATGTGTAGCTGAATCTGAAATATAATGCTGATCAGATTGCACTTCCTCGGGATCACAGAATCGATGTACGGAGTCCACCACCTTTCCAACCAACATGGAGGAAATTGTCTCAACTTCAACCGTGTGTCACAGTAGAGTCCAAATGATAACCCGCATATTCTTGGTCAATCCCCGCGAGGGTTCGAAGTTTCGGGTGAGTCTGCAAATGCATCCGGATTTCATGAGGAGGAATGCCGGGCTCTTGCAGAGCATTCAAGAATTCAGGATCAGAAAACACGCCTCCATTGGCTTCATCCTCCACAGAGTTGCTGCTGGTATAACAATGCATGTCCCCCGGGATGGTATGTAGAATGGTTGAGTTGATTTCGTCCACAAACACGTTAAACAGACTCGGAATAGCTCGGGATATGCATTTGGCAGGATCGGCAACGATGGTCGGGGGAAATACAAAATCGATTATCTTTTGGGTGGAATGTGTATGGCGTAGGCGTCCAAGATCAACTGAGTCGTGGAGGTGATCATCGCCAATGGAGTCCCGGAAAGAGGAGAAGTCAGGATCCATACATTGGTGCATTGAGGTCTTCAGTTTTAGAACTTCGAAGTGGCAGAACACAGGTTGAGTCCGTAAGGATGCATTGCAGATTGCAGTATGGCCTCCGAAGCGGACGACAGGAGCAGCCTAGCAGACTTAGCCGAGTGGCTTGGCCGAATGGCTTGCGCCTAGCGGAGTTTAAATTGGCTGGGCTTGGGCGGGCGGGCGTGGCTTGCGGTGTGGCGTGGCTTGTGCTCGGCTACACTATACCTTCCCACTGTAAGTATTTTGTCCATTTCTCAATATCAATGCACTGCGAGCACCTGCTTCTTTATTGCTGCCTCCACAACACCGGATCCTACCTCGCCGCCATCATTGATCGCACCGGCGACTGTGGAACAAGGGATCTCGCGGTTGTTAGAATGTTGCACTATTTCCCATTTCACTGTTCACTATCCGCCTCTCTCATCTTCACCATTGTGTCTGGAATACCCTAATCAACCCCGTTGCCGTTAATCGATCGCATCACTGTCAAACCGAACCAAATTATCCTCGACTTATGTGACTGAGACGGTCAAGTAACTTGAACAGGGAATTTTCAACATCGGGGGCATCGGATAATTGCAACGACATGCAATGTAGGCACTTCTTAAGAATTTCATTCCACTGTATTACGATGCTGATAGATTCTTTTGCGAAGTTTTGTCACGCTTGCAAAACTAGGTATCTCTGTTCAATTAAACTTAAAGGGGAATCGTGGGCTGATTTATTACCCTCCTGTAGACTCACAGGCGGCTGAGAATTCAATCGGACCATCAAGTGAATGAACAAGTCGGCTGGTGCAGGCACACTGGTGGCAGTGATGGGGAATCATGCTATCGGCAAGCAAGAACATCGGAAAAAATTACGATTCAATGAAAAGGATACTTACTCAATACAGTGGGATAACTTTGAAAGAGCAAATAGTGTTTTTAATGCGTACTTCGTTTGGGTGAACCACGCCCGTTTGATGGCATCAGACAAAGTGGCTTGCGATGCCAATTGGCATGTTCAACTTCCGTCAACCCGGCGTCGATTCATCAATATATGGCTGAAACATGCTAGTATCAAGTAAATGCCATATGCCTGCAATGGTATTGACCCATATATATGTTAGCGAACGAGGTTCGGAGCAAGTCGGCACGGAGCCCCGGTAGCGAATATGCTACACGCGGGCAACGCGACGGCTAGGATTTTACATTACATATAGTCTATGTGTCCCGCACGATGCTCTTCATTCTGCCCACCCACACGGCCGAGTGAAGAGCGTGCGTCCTCTCCTTTATATTTCATCTACATTCATACGTACATTCCTTATAGTAACACTGTATCAATCTAGGTACATAATATATTCATTCTGCCCACCCACACGGCTGAGTGAAGAGCTAACACCATATTAATCTAGCTCGCCCGTACACCTGCGGGACCGGACGCACACCCAGCGTCGCCCATCATCCCCCTGCCGTTATCTCCCTGCGCCCCGCCCCGCTATTCTTAACAGGTTACAAGAGGCTGGTCGGCCGCTTCGCGGCCTCCCATCCCCTTTTGATAATGCGAAATATTTTGATTTTACTCGCCATTGAGAGGGTTTGCATTTTTGACTGAGCTGAGTTGAATCAAGTCCAGTTCATTTTCTTAAGCAACTGGGAGCATGTTTCGGAAACTGAGTCAGTTATCACAGAACCACTGCCGGTGCATGTATTGCAATTTGAATTCTGCAGCTCTGAGTGCGCACCAAATTCAAGCAAGACAATAAGAGAATCTTCGTCTTTATCAGGTTAAAATCAAGTTCAGAATTTTATCCCCAGCCCATCCTTCAAAGCAAGGGCAGAAGCGATGAAATTGCAAGTAATTTCAAGTCACTGGTGCTAGTTTGGCACTTGAATTAGCGCCTCGGAAACTTCAACGGTGAGCGGAAAGCGGAGTTTGGCTTTGTGTACACTTTGATAGGCGCGCGCGTGCTTAAATTTGATCATGGGGCCAAAAGCCCCGAGGAAGCGCCGTTTATCGAGCGCTTCCAAAGGTCTGGACCCAGCGCTTCCAAAGCCTCGGGCCTGATCTTTCAAAAGCGGACTTTAAAAAGCTTCGGACGGACGGACAGACGTAATTATATAAAGAGAGTGAAGTGAAGTGATGGCCTCTCGTGACGACGACGACTACGCGCCAAGCCGCATCCGGCTCCCGACACTCGGCCAGAATGGCGAAAACTTTGTCATCTGGAAGACGCAATTAAAGTCGCAAATTACCGGCATGGGGAAAGCCCGTTACATCAACGGGCGTGCCGTCGAGCCTGTCAAGCCCACCCTCGCTGACGGCGCCAACGACGCAGCCAAAGCTGAGCACAAACAGGCACTGGAGACGTACAATGAGGACATGGATGAATGGGAGAAACACAATGGGAAGATACGCACCCTTTTCTTTTCAACCATTCACGAGACGCATAAAATTCGCATCGCGAATCACACTTCCGCCCAGGAGTCCTGGAATATGCTCTGCAAATTGTATGAGCACCAGGGGGAGCTACATGCACAGTCTCTCGTTGATCGCATGCATGCACTCAAGTGTCCTGAGGGCCAATGCGACCCACGCCCGACCCTCGACCAACTCGACCTCCTCATCGCCGACCACGCCAGCGCTGGCGGTGTTCTCACCGACTGTGAGAAGAAGAACATAGTCCTCCACCTTCTCCCGAGCAGCTGGCGCGAGAATATTCAGAGCATCCTCACGAATGCCGAATCCATGCGCCAACTTGCGGTACAGCTCAACCCCTCTGGCATTCCCCCTCTCTACACCGCCAACATGCTTGTTGACGCCATCCGCAACCTCGCACGCGACGATGCCGCAATCAACGGCACGACCAACCCATCCGCTGGTGCGGCGCTGGCCGCGACCGCCCGTGATATCTGCAACAATTGCGGACATAAGGGGCATTGGTCAAAGGATTTCTGGTCGAAAGGTGGCGGCAAGGAGGGGCAGCGTCCCAATAACTGGAAGGAGGTTGCATGCGGAGGAGGCGGAGGAGGTGGAAAAGGCAAGCGCGGTGGCGGCGGCAGGAAATTTAAAAAGGATGGTGGTAACAGCAGCGGTAACAACAATACCATGGCAGCAGCTAACACTGCCAGCTATTCATTCGCCTTCCACGCCGCCACCGACTTCACCAAGCTCGAGGAATTGGGGATCATCTCCCACGGCTTCACCGCTGTCATTGACTCAGGCGCAAACTGCCACTACTGCCCCTCGCGCGAACGCTTCACTGAATACCACACCATCGAGCCCATTCCGATTCGCTCTGCCGACAACCGCACTTTTTACGCGACAGGCGAGGGAACAGTCCCCATCAGTGTCCTACACGAGGGACACCGCATCGAAATGGTCCCCCTGGACGTCCTGCATGCCCCCGAGATGCTGCTGACACTCATCTCTGTCAGCCGCATGGCCAAATCCGGCCACGCTGTCCACTTCGAGAAAGACGGCGCACACATTCTCACACCGGCGCGCGCCGCCCTCTTCATTGTACCGGAGCGCAGCGGTCTATACCCCGTTCTGGAAGTCCACGCGTTGAAACCCCCCACACCGCGCCCGATCGCCATGTCCGTGGAAAATTTGGCAAGTGTGACACTCACCTTGCACGAATTCCATTGCTGCATGGGCCATGCTGACATTCGTGGCCTGCATAATATGGTCAAGAAGGGCGTGGTAACAGGAATAAAGCTCACCGACGACAAGGCGGGATTCTGCAAGGGCTGCACGATGGGAATTATCAAGTGCGAACCCTTCCCGCATGAACGTTCGAGCCCCACAGCCAAAACTTATGGCGGTAAAGTCTTCAGCGACGTTTGGGGACCCGCGCCAAAAGAATCCTTGGGCAGGAAGCTATACTTCGTGGTATTCGTCGATGACAAATCGGACGAAGTCGTGGTTACGCAAGAAGTCGGACGCGTTCGATGCGTATAAGCACTACGAAGCTTGGGCGAAGGTCCACCGCAGCACGGTAGCCATTGGTGAATGGGGAACGGACAGCAGGCGAATTCACAAGCACGGAGACGGAGATGTACTTGAAAAATCAAGGCACCCACCACCCGCGTCACGGTCCACGACTCATCCGCACAGATTGGCCGCGCCGAGCGCATCCTCCAGACGCTGCTTGCACATAGGCGCGCCACGCTCCACCTCGCCAGCCTACCCGCCTTCCTCTGGCTCGAAGCCGTCGTACACGCTGCCTGGCTCTGCAATCGCACAGAGACCGCGAACACTGTCGGGTCGACACCTCATGAACGCGCGACAGGCAATAAGCCCAATCTCTCACAGCTGCGGCGCTTTGGCGCGAACGTCTGGGTAAAGGACGAGCACGCGTCGAAGATTGATGTGCAGGCGAAACCTTGTCGTTGGGTCGGGATCGATGCACACGCGAAAGGTCATCGAATTTATTGGCCGGGGCAGCGGAAAGTTACAATCAAACGTAATGTGAGGTTTGAGGGGGAGCCCGAAGACACCATCGACCCATTGAGCGTCCCGATCGAGGGGGAGTTGGGTAGCGAGAGCACTCACGACGCTCGAGAGCCTACTCCATCTGCAGCCGAAGCACCTTCAAAAGAATTGGTGCCAGAAGTAAGACCTCCAGCAGCAGCTGACACACCTGCAGCACCCGCGGACACATCATCCACACCTCCACCGCGTCCCTATCGCCTCCCAGCTCGCCACCACGCAAGCTCGCACCCGAGCCGTCCCATCCCACACGCACGCGCAAGCCGACCCAATGGCTGCGTGACATCGCCGATGGCAAAGGCACCGCAGGTGGACACGGCGCTGCCAAAGTCCCGGACAGCGTCATTGTGGAGGGGGCGGATGGCCGACACGTGGAAACGCGGTGTTAGGGCACATAGACCCCTACACAACAGCGTCGCTGTTTTCAGCTTTTTCTTGGAATGCACAACTATACCATGCACATTTTCTGTTTTCAATCCTCTTTTTATTTTTCCCCCTGTTTTATATCTTACTGACAAACACATTTGGTAGTCGTTTTTAGAGGAACTTTACCTTGCGACCGAAGGGCGCTTAGCCGGCATCAATCGGACCCCAAGTCCGAATACCCCCGTCACATGCTTTACCCTCGCGATCACGAGCGGGGTCTTTCTTTTGCGAACCCAAGGCAAGCCCCGAGTGTTCTTCAGGCAAACTCCATCCTCCTTTTTCGTTCAGCATCCCCGGTGACGTTCCCGGGCGTCGCCAATTTAGTCTGGTTTACGGGAGTATTTTAACGACATTTATTTTACTTATAGCTACATACCTTTCTCTACCAGGCGACCGAACGATTGGTTTATTCGAATATCTAGGGGTAGTAGGTCCAGCATGGAAGAGTGCTGTTGCGGGCCGGCACTGGGATCGTTGGCGGGCGGTCCCCTTGCTTCTTGTGCTTATTTTTGGACTGAGCCATTGCGACCATTCGCATCCCCTGGGTGGACGGAAGAACTAGTCGGGAGGGAACCTGTTTATTGCCTTGACATGGGCTACTTACCTATATTTGTATTATTTAGTGCAGCCCCGACGGCCTTCGAGTACGGGCGCGTTGGGTGATGTGTTATGTAAATTGTTTACGGATCAATGCGAGGATGTACCAGATGCGGCAGTACGACACACCTCAGATTCGACACACCGGAATCAGAAACGACACACCTGAAAAGTTCGACACACTTCCCCACAGTGGGCGGTGTGTCGGGAATGCACTCGGCTATCATTGATCGAAGCAAACTGCCACATATTTGTCCCGCCTCTTTCCTTCTCCCACCATCCGCCGTGCCGCCGCCCCCGCTGAAAATGTTCCCTTCCTCCTTCCGCAACGCCGCCGTACAGCAGGCGCCCTCTACCGGCCACCGCTCAGCGTAACGACGGAGAACTCCCAGAACACTTAGGGTTTCGATGTGGGGACTGGGGAGGAGGAGGTCCAGGAGGATAACCAAGGTGTGTGTCCACACCTCTTATGAATGAAATTCGCTGCTCACGCCTACCGCACCCGCCCCGTTCCTCATTTCTCGTGCCCACGCAGTAAAGGTGAGTATAAGTATTTGCCCGCCCAATTGCTGACGATTTCGCTCCCCATGCCCGCCAGGAGCTTCTCCTCGTACCTCGACCGCCGGAACGGGAGTGTCTGTGCTCCCGCTGCCCCAGCTCTCGCTTGGCGTCGTAAGCGATGCCTGGTTGCGGGCGTGGCATGGCAAATCCGTGGGAGACGCGGAGTGGCTTGCACTTCTAGGGGGGAAATTGCGCACCGGCCAGAATGTGGGCGCACCGTGCTTGAGACACAGAGAGGGCGGGCCGGCGCGCTGACGCGCTAATCATGCACACGTCCGCACCGGGACGGAGTTGCGCGGGACGGCGAGGCGGGATGGCAACCATTCAACTATGTAGTACAACTATCTTATGTATATGAACTCAATGCAATTTATTTGCACCTACCAAGCGATTTATGAAGGGATTTACATAAGTGTTAGAATGAGTGTTCAATAACTCCATCGGCGTTCATCCAGCAGCGCAAGATCCCTCTATTCTTTACTGAATACATGTCTTGCCTTCAAGATGATCACTCCTTCACTAAATCAAAGTGTGTCGCACTTGCATTAGCCGCCCAGGTGTGTCGAACTTAGTGTGTCGTACTTTGCTACGGTGTGCCGAAAATTGCCGTGGTGTGTCGCATCTGATTTCAGGTGTGTCGCATTTCAGGTGTGTCGTACTGCCGCATCTGGTCTATCCCGGATCAATGCCAGCACCTTCTTGTTTGCCTCTTACCACCACAGCGGGTGCCACGACACATTCAGGACGCGTCAACTAGACGTCTTACGTCTCGTTAACTTCCACGACCTCACGTACGAACCTCGAGAGGAGAGTCGATTAGGCCTCCAATCAACTTCTCAAAGGACCGCTTCGCTTTCTTTTTTTCCTTCTTTTTACTAACATTTTACCAACGGTTACCTCAAATCAAACTCAATCCCTGCGGCAACGCGGCCGGCACCGGCGCTCTCGATGGCACCCCGAGCGTGACCCGCCATCGAGGTTCGCAGGAGCGATCAAATGCCTCTGATCGTCGTCGGCGACGATGAGGACAAAATTGTAGCATAAATTATTCAAAATAATATATGCTGTGGGGACGTTACGTAGCATACATAATATTCGAAATAACCCGAATTTGGTGCGGTGAATACCCAAGGAATACCACGGCTTGATCTCGGCCCGATGAACCGGACTCTTTCTTCCTTTCGCCCACCACCGCCGCTGGCAGCACTCCCGCACGTTCGTGCCCTGGGATGACTGGGAACCCAATGAGTGTTTTCGGAGGGCTTCTACTCAGCTACGAGCCGCTCGCCAACTGCTGAAAACCGCCACATAGCACCTTCTCACACTTCCCCCGATGATTCCCTTTTTCCTCTGGCTCCCTTCTCTGGCCTCCTCTCCAGCCCACTCGTGCCTCCCTTCCTTACCCATGGTTGTCCTCCCTTGCACACAGTGTCCTCGCCGCTGGCCCGAGCCATCTTCGCACTTGTGCTCGAGCCTGCCTCGCCCGCTCTGCACGACCTCCAGCGCCCTCTCCATTGGTTCCGGTGGAACTCGTGCCCTGTGCCGCCGCCCGCCCTCCGCTCGCCGCTGCAATTTGGTCGTCCCCACGGTCTTTCGCTTGTCTCACACCCGCGCTCCTGTGTCGCAAGAGTGGTCGCGCCCTCGTGCGCAAAGGGTCTGCAATTCACATTCAACTGCTCGCCTTTTTTTACTACAGGTACAATTGTCTCGCACAGGGTGCACTATTTTTCCCTGTGATCTTCTCACACGCGCCAGGGTGCATGCACTACTCGTGCCGTTCGTTCTCGCTCTCGCTGGCAATTTTCCGGCCTTGAAATTCCTTGACCTGCGCCTTCTACTGGCACTATGCCTCGACGATCGTTTAGCGATCATCGGTAGTGCCAACATCAATGAGCAGTCCCAGCTAGGCGACCGGGATTCTGAGCTGGCGCCCATAATCAGAGGCGCCCCGGGCCCACGCTGCGCGCACATTTACTCATGCAGCCTCACACTCTGCGGCCACGGAGTACATGCCGCGTCATCGCGCGAGCTCGGATCTGCACTGCGGGGGAGATTATGGAGCCTCGGACCGTGGGAGACGCGCATCTGAAGCGGGGAATGTGGCTTTGAGGTTCGTAGCTTGAAGTCTTGATTTTCTTCCCAGTGCTGACCCGTTTGTGCAGGCTTGGAGTTGAAAGGGGAGAGGGTGTGTCTTACTTGTGCTCCCACCAATTCGTCTGAAGCTGAACTGCGTCGGCAGCGATCTGAAGATGAAGGAAACGAGAAGAACTTATCGACGGAATGGGTCAGTAGGGCCACGTGTAAGTAATACATTGTGAATATATACAAGCGGCTGCTCGGCCGCTTTGCGGCCTCGCATCCCCTCCCTGATGTGTGAGTTTTGGAGTTGCATGCCCCTTGCTATGAATTCTTTCCGTGGTTTAGAGGTGGTTCGAAGCAAATAAATCAAGCGCGGAAGATCTTCGGGCGAAGAAGCTGATTGACAGATGGCGGAGTTTGAAAAGGCTTCAGACATGCTTAATTTTATAAAGAGAGAGATTGCTTTTCTCTCCCTCTCCCATGCCACGCTCGTCCAAATCCCTGTCCCCGCCCTCGCAAGCCCACGTACCGTGCGCTTGCGCCTAAGTTGTTGTCGGTCACGATCTGCTCATGCTCAAGCCTGTCTTGCCCGCCATGGAACCCACGCCACTGCGATTTAGTCTCAGTCCCCGCGGTCTTGCGCTTGTCACCCACACAGTCTTAAGGACGGGACGCTCCGACCGATACAAACCCCATCGGTCGGGGATGGCAAAGGACACGCACTTTTACCACACGACCGTCGTGTACAAGGACCACCAGCTGCCGATAAAGATGCCCTTGGCGACGTTTCCCGAGGAAGTCGGCGAGGTAGGTTCTCTCTCCGCGCTCTTGAGCTCATGCTGACGGTCTTCTTCAGTACTCGCTCATCACCCTCATCAAGGTGTTCTCCTCGCAAGCACTTGTCTCCGGCCCGCAGCATCCCCATCTGCACACGAATGTCCCGCAAACACACCCCATAATAATCCTGTTCAATGCGCTGGTGACGGGCAAGCACATAATATTCGTAGGGTACCAGAACCCTGCGGGCAAGGTGTCGAGCTTCGTGCTGTCATCCTGCGCGCTGGGGTGTGTCGTGCTCCACGGCTTCATAGAGCGCGCGTTCCCATACGCCAACCTGAATAACCGGGACGAGTGGGAGGCTGTGTGCATTTCTTCTTGTTTATCTCAATCGACCTCCTCGCGGTATCGACGCCATCTTCGTCGGTGCACTTATCGGCGCAGTCCATAGTCATTCTCGCGAACAACGGAGTGCCCGCGAAGGTTTTCTGCACTCTCCAAGAGCAGGATCTCCGAGATCTGATGACCCCTCTGATGGACTGGAGCCGCCCCAGCGCGACAGCATACCTGTGGAATGCCATCAACGAGGTCTCTAGCGTCACCCGTTCTAAACTCCAACGGCTGGCCGCGGGTGCCAGTCGTACTTTAGGTTTCGAAAAGCGCGGCTACGATACGGCAGACGACTCCAATGACATTGGTATTGACCCGCAGGAGCCTCCACACACCGGTCGAAACTCCTATAGCGGCGGTGAGCGTCGGAACCCTTCATCAGTATCTGTGCTAAAGCACGCACACCCCTCCAGAGCCGCTGGCAGTTCCAGAGGCGGCCATGGACCTCCTCCAGGCGGGGTTTGATCCTCTGCATCTACCATTCCTTTCGTTCAAGATACACAACTTGATCAAGTCAACAATGCAACTTGACCAAGTCAACAATGGAGTCGTTCTTGGCGAGATACCGTAGCCAACGGTTTGGAGGCGTACATTATTCCTGGTAAGTAACCTGTCTGCTTGGCTCGTGTCGCTACTGACGTTTGTCCGTAGCTTGGCGTCTCTTTTGGCGGGTGGAGGTACGTTCTCCTACCTCTAATTCGTGGCTGATAACCGACTTGGGTATTGACGGATACCGATGGCGGTAGGCGTCTTCGCTTGAATAAACCTTGCATTTACTAACTCTCTCCTAGATGAAGCCATCATCATTCGAGACCCGACCATCGTCGATCCATTTCAGAACCAACCCGTTGTCCCTCTATCAGCCGACTTTCTACCCACCAACTTCGAGCGACAGGTGCAACTGTGATCGACTTTGGCAAAAAGCTCGAGACGATGGGCGTTGCCGCAGCTCAGTAAGCCTTCCAGGAGGAAGTGTTGCTTGGGCTCAGGGACGACAAAATCGGTGTATATTCTTCAGTGTACCACGATGCTGCGACATACGAGTGGGGATTGGACGATCCAAGGACGCGGCGGATAGCTCACATGTATGCTATCCTTCTTCCGCCAGCCTGTTGTATTCCTAACGGAATGCAGGACCACGACTTTACTCGACGCGAGCAAGACCGGTCTCCGTCTGAAGAAGAAAGTCGACGAAGCTGAGCAGCGTGTTGTGGGACGTATACCGCGCGCAATGTGCTTCGACCCAGTAAACGGTCTGCCCAGGAAGCGCCCGTCGAAACTGGGGCCGTTTGTGCTGGACGCCCATCTCGCGGCCGGAACGGTAACCAAGGACCAGCTTCAGGCGACATTCGAGAAGAGTGTCGCCACACATCTCACGGACGAGAATCCACCAGACTTGGATATCGGGGAGCCCTACCATAGGGACACGGTCGCGGCTGTTGGAGACACTCCCTTTGCCAAAGCTATCGCTGCGGACCTGGAAGCTCTCAGATCTCACGTTATCGAGCTGCGTGCAAAGTACGAGAGCTTGAATCGCCAGCTTGCGAAATCGAGGAACGAGCCAAAGGCTCCGTGGGAGTCCAACAAAACTCGCAAGAAGGGCCGGCGAAGAAGACCGATAATTGCATGCTCCCTCTCATGCGCGACTTCCGACGACCCATCGCGGACCTCGAATTTCTCATCTGGTGGGAAATATCGATGAAATCAAAGCGAGCTGCGCATTCGCGCTTGGCCACAAGTTTGGCTTCTCGATGGCCTTTCAGGACATTTACGAAATTAAACGGAGAGCGAAGTTGAAGCGAGGACCGTTCAACAAGGTCGCGGTCATCGACGACGCAAAAAACATGGGGGGGTCAGCACGAAGACTATTCAAGCACATGGGGGATCAAGGATGATTTTGGTGCTGTCGGTTTTGTATGTTTTTCTTGGATTTTGCTGTGGATTAGCGTATTACCATTTGACATGATTGGACGCTCTGACCCTGGATTGACCCTGTTTCGCCAGCTCCAGGACCGCAAGACAACATCTACCATTCAGCAAGACAAGAGACTCAAATACTCCAAGACTTGTGCAAACGTCAAGCGCCTTTTAACTACATACCACCATCATCATTCAGCGTTACGTGGCGTCCCCGTTCCCTGCCCAGCTAGGCACAAACTACTGTCCCAAGGACAAATAATTGCTCAAGATCCAAACCCTCCTCATAATATTAGCTCTTCAATTAAAAACTTTAGACAATGAAATTGCCGAATTGCAAAAACCTATCGAGATGCTGATGGAAGAGCGCAACGGTCTTAGACTTGGGGTCTACGTGGACGCCCACAAGGCTCTTATTTCGCCTGCCCGCAGGCTCCCGCTCGACATCATTGAGGAAATATTTGTTGCATGCCTTCCAACGCACCGGAACTGTGTTATGAGCTTCTGAGGCGCCTGTCCTCCTCGGACGCATATGCAGCTCGTGGAGAGCCATTCCCCTCTCTATACCGAGGCTCTGTGTGTATCACTCGCACGCGAAAAGTCTATATGGATCTCTTGGGCTCAGACATGGATATGGTGGACAGAAGCGTAGGTTTGCTCTTCACAAATACCTGTATCTCAACTGACCCACTTTTCTTTTTCAGAAGCCAGTCGATGTTTGAAACCTTCAACAAGAAGTATTCAGCACTGGTTTCAACAAGGGATGACCTACAGTAGCACCAACCCCCAATGACGCGCCCGACACGATGTGCGACGCGACGCGCCGCGGCCCTTGAAGTTCCCACAGGTCGCCGATGGCAGCTTCTGTTCATGGGGCTTCGAACTTCGAAGAACTTCGAAGCACCTTTGATCGCTTCTTGTTCGTTGTGACCAGTGCCGGAAGCTGCCGCACGGCGTGATGCGCCATCTGATGCGCCGAGTCTAGATCTGATTGCATTACATATTCCTACACGTCAGGAGCAGTACGCCACCTCACACCAAATAAAGCAAAATTTCTATGTGTATAGAAACTCAGATTGATTTCCTAGGAATCTATGTAAAAATCAGTGCTGTTAAGATTGGGGATATCAAGGTGCACAGAAACTTAAAGAGAAAGTATGAGAACCAACACCAGAATCAGCCACAAAGAAACAAAGCACTTTCAGCTGTGCTGAAAGGGCCATTGAAAGCTCTAAAATCAGTGCGCATTTCAGCCGGGCTGAAATTCTGAGCCATTTTTGCCATTGGCCTGCTATTTATACCCTCCACTAGCAAAATTGCCTCAGGATTTCAGTGCGACTGAAATGCGCACTGAATTTGTAACTTTCAATAGCCCTTTCAGCGCCATTGAAACTCCTTTGTTTCTCTCAAGCTGATTCTGGTATTGATTTTCACACTTTCTCTTTGAGTTTCTGTGCACCTTGATATCCCCAATCTTAACAGCACTGATTTTTACATAGATTCCCGGGAAATCAATCTGAGTTTCTATACACATTGAAATTTTGCTTCATTTGGTGTGCCTGTCAGATCATTTGTTGTTGGGCCTATTCTACTATGGACTCTACGAACCTCAAGCGACTCTTACAAACTTCATTTCAGTCGGATCGGTTCCAACTGTCACGCTTTTTATAGTCGTGCTTTGCGCAGACTTTTTGCTCGTGCTTCGCGCAGAGTATCCAACACCTTTTAATGTTACTCAACGACTTTGCGATGAATCCTCGACTTGGTATAGAACGCTTACGTTCTAGACCACTCAAGGCTATTCTTCTCCAGTCCAGATTTTGCCTACAAAATCTTGGACCTATACCGTTACCCTGTTCGGGCGAAATCGGTTTACTACGTATTATCTGTTATACGTACAGCTACTCATCCCCCTTACGATTACCTCACTTTCTCATCCTATGCCCCCAAATTTCTCTTACCACTTTTATCCCCATCTCGAACCACACTTGGGGTAACTCCCTCTTCTTCATCGTACCACCGGCCGATCCACCCACGCACGCCGCATTCACGAAAGGTGAATGGCTTGATGGAGCCGTTGCCATGTTCGCGACCCGAGCCGCTTTCACTGGAGACGAGGCGCCGTTAACAGCCTTTGCGGCCATGGACGGGGACTCACCTACCTTGGGCAAAGCCTTGAAGGGTCCAGACGGCGACGAGTGGAGCGGTGGAAATTGAGAAGCTGGAGGAACACCGCACGTGGGAATATGTCGATCGCCCACGTGATGCCAATGTCCTTCCTTGCTCGTTTGTCCTCCGCCGCAAACGCGATGAGCACAATAACATCAAGTCATACAAGGCCAGACTCGTCGCCGGCGGCCATTGCCAAGTATACAACATCGACTACACCGAGACTGCCGCCCCCACCATGACCCTCGCCTCCTTTCGTTTCCTGCTCGCACTTGCTGCAAAACACGACCTCGAAGCTGAGAACATTGATTTCTCCAGTGCGTACACCGGCACCGACGTCGAAGAGACCATTTACATGGAGAAGCCCCCTGGTTTCAAGAAGCCAGGGCACGAGCATCAAGTCTGCCTTTTTCGCAAGGCACTCTACGGGTTAAAACAGGTGGGGCGACAATGGTATAAGAAGCTTTGCGAGCTTCTGGTGGATAAAATGGGTTTTACACGGTGCACCGCAGACCCCGCCATTTTCCACATCGTCGATGGCGAGGTTGGAGTGATCATCGGCATTCATGTCGATGATTCATTTATTTTATCCAACTCCACCGCGGCGTGCGCCACGGTCAAACCCGAGATTGGGGCACACTACGAGATCACGGACCTCGGGCCAGTTCGCTGGCTGCTTGGTTTCGAGATCCGCCGGGACCGCGCTGCACGACGTATCACTATGTCGCAAAGTGCGTACATCGACGCGCTCGCTGAACGCTTCCATCTTACACAGGCACGTTCCCGCACCATCCCTCTCAGCCCCCACGTCGACCTCTACGCCAGCGCTGAGGCCATCGACGCTGGCCCATACGCACAGCTCACCGGATTGCTCATGTACACGGCGATCGGCACACGTCCCGACGTCGCGTACCCGGTGTCGCTCCTCGTGCGCTTCATGTCTGCACCCACGCAAATCCACCTGGACGCCGCCGTGGACGTACTTCGTTACCTCATCAGCACCAAATCCCTCGTGCTAACTTTCGGACTGGACGACACCGGACTCACCGCGCACTCGGACTCCGACCACGCGTCCCAGCTGGACCGACACTCAATCTCCGGCAATATCTTCCTCTACGACGGCGCCGCCATCGCCTGGTCCTCACACAAGCAGCCGCTCATCGCACTCTTGTCAACTGAAGCCGAGTACATCGCAGCCGCCAGCGCCGCACGCGAAACCACCTGGTTTCGTGAAATCGTCGGGGAACTCGGCAACCTCCCCTCTTCACCCACCCCACTCTACTGCGACAACCAGAGCGCTATCGCGCTCGCCAAGAGTGGCCTGATGAACGCGCGCACGAAGCACATTGACCTGCGCTACCACTACGTGCGCGACGCCATCGAAAATGGCAGCATCTCCCTCTCCTACGTCCAGGTCGTGGACGCGCTCACCAAGGCGTTGCCACGCATCAAGCTCGAACACTTCCGCGGTCGCATGGGCCTCCGTGCCCCTTGAGGGTGGGTGTTAGCGAACGAGGTTCGGAGCAAGTCGGCGCGGAGCCCCGGTAGCGAATACGCTATGCGCGGGCGGCGCGACGGCTAGGATTTTACATTACATATAGTCTACGTGTCCCACACGACGCTCTTCATTCTGCCCACCCACATGGCCGAGTGAAGAGCGTGCGTCCTCTCCTTTATATTTCATCTACATTCATACTTACATTCCTTATAGTAACACCGTATTAATCTAGGTACATAATATATTCATTCTGCCCACCCACACGGCCGAGTGAAGAGCTAACGCCGTATTAATCTAGCTCGCCCGTACACCCGCGGGACCGGACGCACACCCAGCGTCGCCCATCATCCCCCTGCTGTTATCTCCCTGCACCCCGCCCCGCTATTCTTAACAATATAATATGACTTACTTGACTTTTCGTCGCAAGCCTTGTCCACGCCCGTTTTGATGGCATCAGGCAAAATGGCATGCGTGAGCCACTTTGTTCCCGAAGCAAAGAAGTGCTTTCTTGGCCTATCCCAGGCCTAAGATGCTTCCATATTGTTCATATGTGTTCATTCAGATGGTGTACGGAGAAGAATTGCATAATTATGCGAATTCAACCGGTTACGGTGAAACAGTAATCCAACCATCGTCAAACAACAATTGCTGCAATCAGAAACAGGTGTCTAGAGGGTTGGTTCGCATTCTTGGGGGCATCTGAAGCCTTTGTCCGAAGTAATTAGCTAAGATTTCTGGATAAGGCACCAAAACACTTGCATGGTTCAGAAGTCACTTGATGCCAGACAGTTGATGTCGCAATATGTGTCTACTCAAAGCAAATCACATTTCTAATTGAACTTTACTGCCGAAACTCAAAACATATTCACCGCGGTTGTTGCAAGACACGCCCCATTTGATGGCATCAGGCCAAATGGCTTGTGATGGCCTAAGACATGTTCAGTCGCTCTCAAACAAACCCAGTTGTCTTTAAATTCTTTCCAGGTGGTAGCCGAGGATAAATAATAGAGCATGGACATGGTTATGAGTGCATGAGTGCCTAAACTTCAGTATCTTTGGACGCAAGCCGTGCCCCGCCCAATTGGATGGCATCAGGCAAAGTGGCTTGCGCCCGCCATTTGGTTATGATGAACAACACGGCTTCCCAGACTATTCTCGGTTGGAGATAGCCACTTTAATAACTGACTATGTGCATTGCAGCCATTCTGATCAATAATTGGATATTTACTTATAAATTTCACTCAGGACTCAAATTCAACCAAAGTAAACCAGGTGCGGTCGAGCACCAAACATGATGCTCAGAGGGGTTTTTGCTTCTGTTTTTATCAGAGACACATATACTAGGAGGTAAAGCCAAGAAATTTGGCTTACTATAGAGGGGACAAGCCGTGAGTGAGAAATGAACCAAGTTCGAGACTAGTTTACTGGATATCTCTGTATCGCCGACGCCGTTGCTACAAATTTGTATCCCATTATGTGCTCGGAGGCCCAAAATATTGTTCAGGCTTTGCAAGCCAGGTGGCTTGCATTCAAAGCAAACATTGAGGTCATAATTAGTGTCGGCAGTGACAATGTTGCCGAGAATACGGGGGACAGAGGGTAATAAATATACTAGAGACCTTCCGGAGAAGTATAAAAAGGTACTTGCCATGAAATATATGGCAGAGAAGGCCAGCAAAACATGCACGATGCGCAAGCCACTTCTCTATTTTGGCTGATGCCAAGCCGGCAGAATGGCTTCCCAAGCCGACAAAATGGCTTGCAAGCCAATCTGCCGGGCGTGGGCTGGTGATCCCACCCAAATCCACGCCCCCGCCCGAAAAAAGCCATTTGGCGCGGGCGCAAGCCACTTTGGCATGCCAAAAAGTGAGCTCTCAGCAACCTAGGAAGATTTATGTTGCATTCCAACTTCAAGACAGTTGTTCGGACACATCTGACGAAAGTCTCCGATTGTGATCAGCATACGACCTCCCCATACACGATTGATACCTGTTAAAGATTGCATAAGTCAGTCTGCGCAATCGAAGGCTTTGAATTGAAGACCTCCAATTTCGTCAACCACATGGCATTTGGCAGCCCGGAGTAGCTGTGCTCGATCACTTCTTGGTTCAACATTTGATTTGAGGTGAGGGTTGTATTCGTCGACTGGGATCCCATATAAAAGATGCGTTGTTCGACCGCCAGGGTAGTTCTTGGCAGCAAACACAGAGGACGCAGTTACCAATACAATTTGGTCCGTTTTTCGCATGGCACCGATGATGGGATAAAGAACATACGTCTTTCCGCGTCCCGCTCGACCATCAACATGGACAGGTGGTGGATTTTCCATGGCTGCGATATGCATAATCCGATTATAGATATTGAGCTGCGAAGATATTTCAGTTTCCATCAGATGCAGGTAATAAACTGTTCCGCAACTTGTTCTGCTGTCAAGCCATCTCTGAATCCGCAAAAATTTGTCGGATCGCCACTCCATCGCGGATGTTCAGCGTCAATAGACAGGTTGCGCCACAGCCGCATGCGCCTTTCAAAACCGCCTGCGGGGTTGTGCTCTTTTGCTCCTGAAGATCGCCATGACTGCTATATAGCATTCCCTGGACCACCAGAATGAAAAGAGAAAAAGCCGCATGCGACGAGTTTGCGAACAAAAAAGCCGCATGCGGATAACACCATCAATGGTCCGCATGTCCAGCCAGTCACGGGCACTTCGGTGCAGGAGAAGGGAGCGCAAGGAAAACACGTTGCCATGTCGAGGGTATACCATCTGGATTCGACGAACCACCACATGTCCAGGTTCATAAAACCGGATTCGCATTCAGGGATGGCCAGGATGCACATCTTCCAGGATTTGTAGGGATGCAGCACCTTGGCGGGATCGTGTGTTTCCAGTTGGCATTTGGATCCGAATTCAGTGTAAGTCAAGCTGTCGAGTTCAGGATGATGAGGCCGGGTCATATATCGAACCAGGAGAGTTCCGTCTGATTCAGAACCGTCCTTGCGCGCCATCTGGCTATATTGGCGGCCAGGTAAATGTATTAGTAATCGTTTCACGCCCGGGTGTTTCTGAGAAATGTGGAAAGAAGCGAGCCGAGTGGCAGCCTCGATGCTAGATAGATATCTGCCTCGTTCGTAGTTGCGAATTTCATCAACTGGCTTCCGGACTGTGGAGGACGTCTCTGGGATGTGCGATGACTCTTTGGTGGTTTTTTTAGTTTGCTTCGTCTGGAGATTTGAAAAAATATTTGAAAAGATACTGGAACAGAGCAACTCCGCTGGAGAATTCGACATTGATGTGGAACTCATATTTGGCGATGAGCCACGGAATATGGGAAACAATACATTGGTCCTCGGTATGTCGCCGCCGGTGTTCAAAGTCTGCAATATTGATTAAGGTTGAAGACCGAACATGTTTCAACGTACCATGCTTGTTGAAAGAGGAGCCAGGCTTTATGAGTTTGGGGTAGCCGTACTGGCATTTTTGGGGCCAACCCGGAGCCAGGTGCCTTATTCTGGCTCATGTTCAACGGTTGACCGGCGATCAAGCCAAAAATCAAATCCTCGGTATTATCCGAAGTCTTGCATACGCAAGACAAGCACAGCCACAATGTAAGAAGCGGGCTAACCGTGATCCTCAAGGACAAAAAAAAAACTAAGGTACGAGTTATGCCGAGCACAGCATCAGCCTCCCCCCAAGTCGTTCTTTTCATAATCGAGACCAGGTTTTCGAGTTCGTGAAACTTTATCAGTGCGTTTTGACGATGTGAAGAAATAGTGGCTGTGTTTATTAGCTTTTTGAAGTCTTTTTAAGAGCTCGATCTAATGAATTTAGTGGTGACGTAATCAAGGCGGATGGGGCTGGTTCGAATCTTCCGGTTCGAACTGTTTTTTATTTTTAATTCTACTCTCTTTCTTCATATTTATCGCCAGGCAGTGGCTCGATAAACATGGATTTTCTTCTTAAGTTATTCATATCAGTATTCTAGTGCAAGGCGGTTCACTATTCGATCCAGCCCATGAGTCGACATTTCACGGTAGACTGCAATGACGCCTACTCGGCTATGGTCTTTATTTCAATTAAGTTATGCCTACCTTTATTCGTGTACGATTTGCAGTCATAATTGTAAGTGTCTTAAGCTTTTGTAGGGAGTACTTCAGTTATTCCCGCACATGTAGATTGTCCACCTTGATCGACACTTTTTTCCCCTCCAGCGGTTGTGGCTTTGTTTCTTCGTGTTTCAATCAGGCAACCGCTCGTTCAGGCGACAGTTAACACTTGTTTGGCCTGGTCCAGCTCCCTTCCCAAATAAAAACTGTTGGCAGGCCAAGAACAACAAGTATGATAGGTTAGCGCACAGCGCCGATGTATGCATACCCATGTGTCGGCGGTGTCACCCTCTTCATCGCTGTTATCGCTGTTGAATGGATGGCTGGCGACCACTCTAGTCGCATATCTTCTGTGAGTCCATCTCTTCGTTATCTGGGCTTTGGATGTCTGCGAGGTTTACTGATTCGGGCTCTCCGGCATCACCTTCTACAGTTCTGGCATGCACATGATCTAGAAGCTCGCCCCGGGGCGTCCGGTCTGCAGTTCTGTGGCAGGCATAATATACTGGCGCATGGTGCGCTGGCAGGCATATATGTTAGCCTCCGCAGTCCGCCCTTCCAATGGTAATTGAGGATTTGTCTGTCCCGGTCCTTTTACTGAATAAATTTATTTATTCAGCTGTGTCGATTCCTTTCCTTTTTTTCTTCTCAATCTCCACCAGGAAGTCCAAACACCTTGTGGTGCGGAGAAGTATTCATGAGCCACTCCAATTACCAAATGATTGTCTGCTGCAAACGATAAGAAAAGCGGAGCATGTACCGATATACCATTTTCACGTATGTAGCATACTTGGATGCAGGCGCATTGTCCTTTGGACGAAGATGAACCAGAAAGAATGAGAAACCCAGTGTGTTCTATACATTCCATTTACAAGTACAACTTGCAGCCATAGTAAAAGCCGACAACAGCCGAGGATATCGCCAGGAGTTTGGGGATCGGGCCCTTGGCCACGCGCGGAAGCGAGGACGCAGTCAGTAGAGCCGAGGCGACTGGTTTCGATGTGGTGCAATCCCTGGTGAGCCGATGTAATAATGCAGCAGTGTGCTCACAGATAGCGCCGCCCCACTGGGGGCTGTTCCACGGTGCACACAAAGTGCATGGATTTGGCATGCATAATTTATCGCCTGATAAGCTGCCTGACAATATCCCACATTTCATGCCACTGCCTCAGTGCAATGATCCAGCCGGCCCGAATAACGCCTTTGGGACAGGTAACATGACCGCGCAATATCACCAAGTATGGGAAAGATCTCTCATCCTTCCGGTGCGTCATAAAATTGCATCCTGCAAGGCTTCTTCCCAAGGCGTGACATGTCTCTCAGCCACAGCGGCCCCCTTCTCCAAATTCGAGGGTCCAGACAGTCGGAGTGGGTATTCTGCTGATTATAGATTATTGCACGTTGAACAGTGTTTTTTCTTTACTCCAGAGACTCGTGCTGCCAGGCAACTCGAGGAAAATGGGAATGCCAGGTACGGTGTATCCCTGTAAAATACTCTCCTTGAACTTGAAGGCTGCACCACCCCGCGCGAAACCCAATCCTCAATTTGGCCTTCAAAAGCTCCCGTCGCTTGGATGCAGCTATCTTCGCTTTTTTCTGTCCACCATTCGATGCAAATTTGCTCTGTTTCTTTGCACCCGCCTCAGGTCTGGGGAAACCCAGGTCAAATATATCTCTTGTGCCGCAGGCTGACTGGGCCCGGACGAAAAATCTATAAATTAATTCATATATCCACCGACTCGGCTACCGACCCACGGAAAGCCTATTCGTTCGCGGGAAGTAGCCAAGCTTACGACGATCGATCCCCAACGTCAATGTTTGGGTGACGAGGATCGCGTCCTCGGTACGCCATGCTATTTTTGGCACTTGTCACAATCTGCCCGAGGCAGGTTGGGTGGCGTGGATCTTGTGTGTGCCCAATTCGAGTTCTTGGGTATGTACCCTGGCAAAATTCACCATGCGAGCTTGGAGCTGCGCCATGCGCGGGATTTTCTATTCATTTAACCCCACCCAAGAATGAATTGTTAATCCACATATGATCTGATTGAACACCCACTGTGACAAACACGGTGCACCCATACACACATACCTGTTTTTGGCTTCTCAGTTGGCTGTTCGTTGAATTATCATACAGGTGACGGCGGACCGAATATACACTGCTTCAAATGATGATGCAAAGTCGCGATTAGGCACCCTCAACAAAGTTAATCCGATCGATTTGAACCACTCAACAACACATCACCGAACTCGCTGCGTCCTTAAGCTTTCGGGTTCTGGTTGGGTTCTGGGAATTTGCGTCCTGATGAGCGGCCAGTCACCTCGTACTACTTAGAGGACACCGGTGATGTCGGAGAGCTCGGTGGGGGCGTATCCATCCAGGTCTAGGGCTGCCGCCCGTTACCGTAACGGCAACGGCCGTCGATTTGGCGGCTGTTTTTTCTGGTTTCCACAGCTCCAACGGGACGGGACGGGTGACGGGACGGCCGTTACGGCCGTAACAACGGGTGGTTGATTCATCTCGCTATTTCACCTCAATTTCATTGATACACCGGTGAATTTCGACTCGGATTCCCCTTATCTTATGGTTTACCACCCATTTCAGCATCCCTTCGTCGTTTGCCGGGAAACAACCACCTCAAACTTGTAGTTGAACCTCGGCAATCAGCCTCGGAGTTTGCCGAGCAGCGCAACCAAAGAAATCTACTGCCTGTTTATAACCAACAGCACTTCAATGCAAACAAGAGAGGCATTCAATGGGGGAGCCTGGTAGATATACACATCTGTGCACAGAAAAAATGCTAAAATGGGTGGTTTCAAAGTACCTTTGCAAGACCCATTTCAACGGCCGTCACGGCCGTCGTTCAACAGGCCGTTGGAAGGTAGGAAGTTTTGCCGACGGGACGGGCACGGCACCCGTTCGACGGCTGCCGTTGAGCCGTTGCGACGGTCACGGGCGGCAGCCCTATCCAGGTCAAATATACCACTAATCATTTATTCAAATGAAATCTGTTCATACAGTCCAGATTGACCCGAATGCGAAGGTGTTCGCTCAATCTGTTCCGAGAATTTGAAAGCTAATTAGGTTGGGTTTGTGGCGCAGGCTGAGATGCCCCAGATCACCTCCATTGGGACTCGGGAGAAAGTCAACCAGCGGAATGTCCAACATAGATACCCAGCACCAGGTGAACCAGGTCCAGTATGAATAGAAGTGGAAGTGCCACAGACCTGCTCAAGAAATTGAATTAAGACCCGACAAGGATCAATCTTTGTTGTCGTTCACATCTACGTACGGGAGCGACCGTACATATGTGGTAAATACGCACTGGCATGGGTCCGGTACATAGAATCCGGCACCGCATTTTAAACCCACTTCTCTTCAAGGCAAGGAAAGGCAAGATTTTCCTCGATTTGTACTCGACATGAAGATGCTGAAGTTGCAAGTAGCACGGAAGCCGTGTTGATTATTTATCTTTCAGATGCGTAGGCAAAGCTTTCAGGTTCTAGGAATGAGCCAGCCAGCCTCCTTGATGAGTCTCCTTGCACTACTACTAGACACCGGTGACGTCGAAGAGCTCGGTTGAGGTGTCTTCAGCCTGAGGCATATCCATCCAGGTCAAATATACCGTTAATCATTTATTCAAATGAAAGCCATTCATTTTGTCCAGATCGACCTGCATGCGATGGTGTTTGCTCAATTTTTGAAGGCTAATTAGGTTGGGTTTGTGGCGCAGATGTCCCGGATCACCTCCATCGGGAGAAAGTCAACCAGTGGGTAGAATATGAGCCGAATTACGGCTTGTTGAATCCAGGATCAGTTTTACGCACACAAAGCCAACGGGTCCGGCCGCGGGATGAAATGCTGCAGCAGAACTGCAGAAGAAAATCAACCACAACCGCTAGGACCTTCGCTGTGCTTTAGTCACAAACTGCAATATCTGTGGAGGCTATGATCGACTGAAGTCTGACCGTATGTGGTAGAAATGTACTATAGGTGCAGTTCGGCGCCGCATTTCAAGACATTTTCGTTCTCTCCGAGGAAAGGCAAGATTCTGAGATAAAATCAGCACCTATCTGTTGAATTTGGAGGTAGGCAGCATGGAAACCGTGTGGAGTACTAAATTATCTTTCTGATACGTAGGGAAAGCTCTATTCTAATTCAAAACATACATCTTCATCGTCCTCAACTGCGCAGAATCCGTGTCATAAACTAGTAGTACTGGCTTCAGTATCCGGGGGCAAGTCACAGACTATTGTCGCATTCATTGCAACACAGTTCAGCAGATGTGCGAATGGCCTCCCCTCTCTGTTTCTACGGTTGACCGGCGATCAAGCCAAACATCAAATCCTCGGTACTATCTGAAGTCTTGCGTACGCAGGACAAGCACAGCCACAACGTACATGTCCGATTGATAAACTCTTTCGACCAAAGGTTCAGGTGACATGTGACAGGGACCCCTGAACTGAACAATTTTGGTACCTGTGACGGTGACATCGAGCCAGTGAACACCTTTTTTTTTCATTCGTTCAAAGGGTGTAAAAGTGATTTTCGAGCTACTCTAAATCTGACCCAAAACTGCGCAAAAAAACAACGGAAAAAAAACTAGTGCTCCTCCCAAGCAGGGCCTTGGTAGCGCGTCGCGATGATTTTACGACGCTTGCCACGCCCCAACGCCGCCGGCTCCACTTCCTCCTCCTCTTCGGCATCCGAAGCCTCTGCATCCCCGGACCGAGTGATTCCGCCTTCCGCGTCGACAGCGAAATTGGTGGCAACGGAGCCTGAGAGAAGAAGGTCCGAGACGACCGCGAGAGGTACATCGCAGTCGTCGTACACCTCTGTGCCTTGGTACGGATCCTCAGCGTCACCATGGTCGGCTTCTTCGGAGGTGGGATCAGTCTCTGTCGCCTGCGTGAGAGCTGCGTGGAGGGCGGGATTAGTGTTTCGAAGGTCACGAAGACCGGCGAGAGCTTCGGACGAGGTGAGAGAAGCCTGCGAAAGGTTCCAATTACCAATGCGGCACATCTAGAAGGCCTGCAATAGATACGTAGCATTGTTAGATCAAAACAATATATAAATGAATGGGCGAGCCGTACCCACCCCGCTTGGCAAGTCCCCAAGGAAGCATGGTGAGCGCGAAGGCCGTGTCCTCCGCCAGTGCTGCACGAGTAGGGTTGACGGCGCTGATTCTTCTCTGGCGGTCAACCCATGCCTGAGATGCTCGCAAACGGCCCCACACTTTTTTGATTTCGTCCACAGCTGCCCAGTAGGTCAAGATCCACGGGGGGAAGTGAGTTACGCTCTCGCCAACATGACTATAGATCACTGATTGTGCCCCGTCAAGCCAGCTTTGACGGCTGGAAGCGATGAGTTTGTGGATGGTCTTCGAGTCCGGAATGGGAAGACGCCGAACACGAAGCATCAGCTCCGAGTCACCGATATCTGGGGCAATAGGACTGAAGAACTGCGTGGGCTGGAGTGCGATGCTGGCAGCATTTTGAAGGGGGAAGGGAAATGCGAGCAGTTCCGCGATACAGAGGTACGGCGAGGGAATCAGGTCGGCTTCGAGTTCCTGCGGGATCAGAAAGTACTCGGCCGCCAATTTTTTGAGCCACGACGGGACAGAGGCCCATTTCTTCTGAACACCAATCCACTGAGATTTGTCGAGCATGGCGGTATTGGCAGTAAAGCAAGAGGGGAATAAAATTGCACTGGAAACCGTGTAAATTGACACTAAGTATGGCGCCTCAGGAATCAAAAACGCAGGCGGAGTTTCCCGGTTTGCAGTTTCCCCTGCTCTATCTTTCTTCGCGTCTGGATTAACCGCACTACAAGTATCCAAAGGCTGTCCAAATTAGCTGCAAGGGCATAAAATGGGACACCGGCCTACACCGGCTCACCCGCATCTTTCTATAAATCCATTGAAAATCTTTTATTTCTTCTCGAGCCCCATGCGTCTTCGGATGGCCTTTGGCGAGCTCCTGCGCTCTCAGGCTGAGGCCGCGCGGCCTTGCGTTACTGATTGGCGGAATGAACAATTTCAAGCCAGTGACAGCTTCGGTCAATGTTTGAACACCATAGCCAGTGAACAATTGAGGTGACGGGTGACACCCCGTGAACCTTTGGTCGAAAGTCTACAGTATAATATAACCACAGAGTGTTCGGGCTGCAACGATAGCATTAATTCGAATAAATGGTGTATGCTGTAAGGAGGACTGGGCTGACTGTGATGCTGAAGAACAAAAAAAAAGGGTAAAGTACGAGTTATGCCGTGCGCAGCATCGGCCTCCCCCCAAGTTTCTTTGTCGACACTCTTGCTCCTTCACCAATGGACGCCGACAACTTCATCTTCAAAAAATCCGACTGGATTGACCAAGACAAAAAATGGGCAGATGTCCCTCCGCCCCTCAAAAAAAATTGCAGCACAGTGGTCCTTGATTCCCCAAGAGCTCGAGCACGGCATACTTCCATCGCCATTCTTGTCTATCGCAAAATTGCTGGAATTTCCCCTCCCTCTCGGGAGCACGGCTGTTGCCCACCAGCCTGCCCAATATTTCAGTAAATCTGTTCCCGACATTACCGACGATGCGCTGATCCTTCGAGTACGGCGTCTTCCAGTTCCGGACAGGAAGACTGTCAACAAGCTTCTGGCGAACAGCCGTCAATGCTGGCTTGACGGAGTTCAGTCTGTGGTTTATTCTCACCTCGGCGGCGGCGCTGTCACCCACTTCCCGTTGTGGATTATCACGTAATGGTCCTCGGTGCATGATATCAAGCATGATGCGTGGGTGCCTTGGCGAAATTGCCAGGCGTGGGTCAACCGTCAGAAGAAAGTCGGTAGAAAGAATCCTGACCGGGTAGCGTTGGCGGAGGAAACAAGCATGATGCTTGCGATGGTTCCCTGGGGCCGCTGCAAGCCTGTGGGCCTCTCCGATTCGGAGCCGTTCCACACACTGTGGCGCTTTGTCGGAGCTCATTGGTTGTCGGGTTCCCAAATGAATGACATGCTCGAGCTTCTGCGGAACAAAGTCAACACCATCCCCGAATCAATCCAGAATACTCGTATCTGGGGAACAGCTCTCGTACCGAAGATTCTTGCGGCCTATCGTGCAGCCGACGCTGGTACCTATTGGACGGCTCCAGATCTGCGTTGGATTCGCGATCTCCGCAAGGACGTGGTGCAGAGTCGAGCGGCCTTGATCACCTCGGGACACCTAGGCCTTATCACAGACGAGCTGCATTGGGTGGCTGTTGTATTTGACATGACACAGCCGGTGGGTTTGGTCCGCTACGGCGATTCTTTTGGTGGCGAGATCCCCGAGGAATTAGCGGCTGCTTGTCGTTGGTGACTCAATCAGCACACGGCCGAAAAACTCGAGCTCGCAGACCTTCCCATTGCACTCCAGGAGGATGGATATTCCTGTGGTATCCTTGTGGACAATGCGCAGCAGCATTTCGTCGATCCGAGCGTACCTTTGCTCGGATCCGCTAAATTCTTGGACGCACGGCTCGAGGTCTTCAACAAACTCTGCGTGCGAGCACTTGAGCAAGTATGTTCCCTCTAAATTTATCTTACCTTTCATGGTAATGACCTTCCTGAATCTCTAGCTTGAGCTCGAACGAGCGCTCGCGATCGCAGAGGATGAAGACTCGGACGAGCGGTCCGATCAAAACACCGCCACCTACGCTGCTCCCAACGACAGTGACTCTGATTCAGACACGCCCATCCTCCTACGCCGCACAGCAAAAAATACGAAGTTCACCTTCATCTCTCCCATCTCTGTCGCGCCCTCTAGTTCCATTCCAGACTCGCCGGCGCGTGTTACCGGCTCTAAACGCCCCAAGGGTCATCCCGGCGCTCCTACCCCCAATCCGAGCCCGCAAAAGCACCGTCTATTCAAACGGCAGGCGGACGAGTCAGTTACCGCTTCTGCGCAGCCTCTCTTCGCTCCTCAAGCCTCCACTTTCACACGGAGCACCGCGGTCGATGTTTTTGGGCACCGAGGACGAGAGGACTACGGCGCAGACTCTGAAGAGGCAAGCGGTAGTGAATGGGGTGGATGTGATGCCGCAGACACGGATGTCTTCTCTTGGAGCCCGCAGGACGACGCGCCCGTGCCGCCCGAGTCGCAAATGAGTGTAAGTTTATTCTGCCAATTCCATTCACCATATTTCACTCACTTTACTTTCCCAGACCACCGCTGACGACACCTCGATGGAGTCTGACGCCGCCTCTGTTGTGGATGGCTCCGAAGGCGACGCCTCTGATTCTGCCCATCGTGCCCACACGAACCGTCCTTCCCCTCGACCTGTATCCCCGCCCCCAAAATCCTCGAAATGCGTGGCAGCAGCAAAGGGCAAGATTACCGGATACTGGAAGGTGGAGACGGCAGCAGAGAAGGCCGTACGGCTGGAGAAAGATGCGAGGGAGTATGCGGAGCACGCGGAGCGGGCGCGATTGAGGGAGGTGGAGGAGACGCGAAAGGCGATATTACGAGCCCGGGAGAGCGGGAACGAGCGCATGCGGCGGCACCGCAATCGCGTCCGCGAGGAGAAGATTGCGGGTGGCTGGATCCCCAGGAAGAATAAACGAGTGGGTGGAACAGCCTATTCATTCAATTCCGCGACTAACTTTGACACCTTTTTAGAAGCGTGTAGAGCTGGCCGACCACGATGAGATCTCTACCCCGGACGCTGAGCTCCCAGAGCACTCGCGCCCGCGTCGCCAATTCAAGGAGGACAATCGCCAGGATAACAAGCCGTGCGGGCGAAAACAGAAGCCTGAGAACAAGAAGCGTAATGCCAGATACACCAACTGGTTTCATCCTCTCCTGTTTTCCCAAGTCCAAGCTGCCGCCAGTCGCGTCTCGAAACCGTGGAAGCCCCGCGCAATCATGCAGGAACTACATAGGACGAACCTCAAGGACTTCTACCGGTTGACGGAGCAGGTGGTGGGGCGGTGGATCGACAGCGAGGCGCGGGCCCGGGGGACGTCGAAATGGAAGGATAGCGTGCTCCAGAGTGTCGAGCGAGGGAAAGGGAATGCGCCGGGCGGCCACACCACTCGATGCGGTGTTCTGGTAAGTCCAGTTTTTCAGAATTCCGCAACAAGTTACTAACGCGCGCACAGTACCCGTATCCTGCGACCCGGAAGAAGATCAACGACCACCTTACGTCGCTTCGCGGGGCAGGGGTCATCTTGACCTTGCTCTCCATCCGCGGCATCATGGTCGGCCATATTCAGAACGACGCCCCCGAGCTCTTCGAGCGGACCATGAGCGATGGCAGCAAGTTTCGCTGCTCGGAGACGTTTACACGGCGCTACCTGCACAACACCCTTGGATGGAGCGAGCGGCGTACAACTAAGGCAGCCCAGAAGCTGCCCGCTAACCACGAGAAAGCTCTCGAGGAGGCGTTCTTCCGGATGGCTCACGTCATTCGTGACTACGCCGTCCCTCCCGCCCTCATCGTTAATACCGATCAAACCCAAATCGTGTACGCGCAGGGTACCGGCTCGACTTGGACCCAGCGCGGTGTTAAACAGGTTGCTGCGGTCGGTCAAGAGGAGAAGCGGGCATTCACGCTCGTCCCCTCCATTTCGGCTAGCGGTAAGCGACTTCCGATGCAGGGTGTCTTTCAAGGGAAGACATCGCTATCTTGTCCGTCGTCAACAGCCTCACGGTACGACGAAGCCGTCGCGCTCGGCTATGTCATGATCCACTCGGGGACCGCAACGTACTGGTGCAACCTCGGCACCATGTACCTGCTCGTCGATGATATCATTGCGCCGTATTTCGAGGCCATGAAGATGGAACTCGGGCTTCCATCATCGCAGGTATCCATCTAGGGTTGGACACGGGTACCGGGTTTACCCGCGGGTTTGGGCCACGGGTACTCGCGGGTACGGGTAAGGGTTGCCAGTTCTCAACCCGTGCCCATTCCGCGTACCCGACCCGTGAATTCGCGGGTTTGTACGGGTTTTGGTACATGTAATTTTTTTGCGACTGACTAGCGTTTGAGAAGGAATAATTTCAAATAAAATACCAAATCTATGTGACTCTTTTTGCACACCCATGATATCCACTCTGAAGAGCCTCAAAAAGGTCAGGGTAAAAAGTTCCACAACTTGAGACTTGTGAGTTCTTGCCTTCAGTGCTTGTTTGAAGCTTGGAAGTCACTTTTTCAGGCCACAAGACACGGTGTGCAGGTCAATAATTACTGGTAGTAGGCTTGTCCTGAGCCATGAGTCTGTGCGGGTTGGGAACCCGGCCAAACCCGCGGGTTGCAGTCGACCAGCGGGTAAACCTGTCCGGGTTTTGGACCCGACCTGTGCCGGGTACAGAAATGGCGGGTACGGGTACGGGTTGGGTATCTAGTACCCACAGGTTGACCCGTGTCCAACCCTATATCCATCTGGCTAATTGATTGCTGGTCGGTGCACAAGTCAAAGGAATTCCGCGCATGGATGAAGAAAAATCATCCCATCATCATCCTCCTGTTTGTCCCCGGTGGCTGTACCATGAGAACGTATTCAGAACTCCAAAGTGGATTCTGAATGTGTGGGTGTGGAAAGAGCTGAAGGCTCTTCGCTCGGCTGCCCTTTGGGCGGATGCGGGAGAGTGGGGAAGACAGGGGGACCTGCAAGGCGAACGGCACCGTGCGTCATCACGGCCAACTCAGCTCTGAGCAGGGAAACCAACTCTGAGCATGTGGTGAATGGGAAGGAGGCCGTAGGAGGCACGTCAAAGGCGCCCAAGCCAACTCACCAACCCAGAGTGACAGCTCCATTGGTTAGCTTATGCCTGCGGTGCGCGCCGGCCACCCCACACTAGAGCTAGTGCGAAAGGAAAAACTGACCGGGAAGGGGTTTGAGGGGGAAAGGCAGTAACTTATTAGGGACGGGTTTGGTTTGGAAGAGGAATAATGGAATTGGTTATGAGAGTACGGAATTGTAGGGTTGTAGGGTAGGTAGGAGTAGGGGAAAAGCCGGGACGCGTGAGCTAGGGCCGGGTGAGGTGGTGAATGTGCGAGCTAATCCTCGTCGAGGAGCCTAAGGTCTTTGATTGAAGGCATGATGATATTGTGTGCTATGTGGAAAGCTTCGAATGCCTTGGCAACTTCATTGAGCTTGGCCTTGTCATAGGCTTTGCTGGCATGCATCGGCATAATGTGTTCGATCTTGCGCCAGTACAGGAGGAAGGCGAAGGAGGTCCAACCGCCCAGGGCGGTGAGTAGGAGTTTGGTGGAGCCACCAATGTGGAAACTGTGGCCGAAAGCGCGAAGGATGCCGGCAGCGTCCCAGATCTGTGTGCAGCGCTTCATGAACCAGGTTTTGGTCAAAGGGGCCCAGGTGCCATCTGGGGCCTGCAAGGTGAAAAGCGGGGCGTCTGCCGGGACCGCAGCGTTGATGAGGAGGTGGTGGTTGAAAGCTTTCAGAGGGCAGAGTTTGTCGTCCCTGGCCATGATCGTGAGGAGTCCACCACGTTCACATGTGGATTCCACGAGTAACATTGATCGATGTGCTCTGAACCTATCAAGAAAACACCCACCAAAACCAAACCTACACACAGAAGTGCGTCAGAACGGAACAGAAGTGCTCGAGACGTGCACAGACAAGTATCAGACCCTGGTACAGGGCCTTATAAAAGGTTGCAGGGAATGGAATAGACCTCGGAAACGAGGGGAGAGCGTTCTGTTGTTTATAGAAGTCCTTGGAACGAAGTTCAAGTACTTGAGCCTTGTTCTGAGTGAACCGGAATGGAACCGGAACAGACAGGAAAGCTAGTGGAATGCAATGAGAGTGTCGATGTGAATGGAACCCTTGCTGTGCAAGTGTTCTGGCTAGATCTGATTGAACGAGGATAGACCCGAACAAACAGGAAGCACAGTAGTGCGGTGATGTAGAGCTTCGCAGCTATGAAAACAAATGAGAACCAGTTGCTGGGGTTCTCCAAAGCGAGGTGGATGCCGATTCCAAGTGTAGACAGTACAGACAGTAGTGGGTTCCGATCCCAAGCACTTCAGACAGTGGTGGGTTCTGATCCCAAGCTCTTTACAACACAACCCAAACAACCAAGTGCGTACTCAGCACAATCCCAACAGTTCCAGTCACTTTCAGACTATTCCAGACAAGCGGAAAATCAGATCTCAAGGATACCAATAACAAAGAAAAGATTCCAAGCCAAGATGAAGTCTAAGAGACACCTTGTTCGAACTCCCTGGTATCTGCCCAATTCGCAAGTGTTTCTGCCTACTAGCCGTGGGGTGATTCTGTGAAGTCGCCCAAGATGCCCCTGCTACTAAATACAAAGCTCTGAAACACATGGAAATGTCTGAGAATAAGTAAGTATGAGTAAAATAGTCCGTTTATCCGTCTGACTTCCGTGTATCCGTCGTAGGAATGGGTATCTGAGTCCTTCCATTGGCTGCCCATGTCGAGCATGCCATCCTGGTGCGATCCTGTGCACATGTACGATCGGTCAGGCCGTGCCCGGGCCATCACAACCGATCCCCTATGTCGATCCTGACTGTATATGCTGTTCCTTCCAATGCCCGTGCCTTCCCGTCCACCGGAACGTCTGGAACAGATGCTCCCAGTCCATAGCTCCTCAGGGATACCGCACTTGAAGTACTTCCCAGTATGGGTACTGGTTCCAGGAGCTGACGAGTGTAGGTCCAAGTGATCGGACCCTCTCTTAGTGACCATCCCTTATCCGGAATGCCCGGGACGGCGTGGAACCATCAAGAAGTGATGTTCCTAGCCCCTTCCAGTGATCATCTGATCAGAACGCGATACGTGTCCAATGTCCAACACACCACAACAGGATTCCAGTCCGTCCCCGTCTAGTTCTGTGAGCGGGAATAGAGTAGACTTCACGTTCCACTTGTTCGTTGGGCTACACATCTCCTACAGGTTTCGGAGCGAGCACATGCCAATGGTTCCAGAGTGTTCCTCCCCATTCCCATCCGTTACTCAGCCGGGTTTGCACTGCCAGGCGTCCCAGAAGCTGTTTACCGTGATGCCGATGCCCCATGAAGTGGAGGCGTCGACATATAGACACTTGTTGAGGCGGGGGCCACGCTTGATGAGCAGGCAAGCGACACCAGGGACGGAGAGGGTGTTGAATCACCATATGAGTTCAGTGATGACGGGGCCTGGGGGCAACAGGTGGCATATTTGTTGCCTTTAAACAAGGCGATGAAGTTGGTGAAGGCGGGGAGGTGGGAGCGACCTTCTTGGTGGATGAACGTGATGTGGCAGAGGGAGCCGTGGATCTTCATCACGGCATTCATTGCACATTTTCGACCGTGGAACCTGTTGATAAACATCCGGATGCGATCCTGGAATTTGACACGTTTCGCCTCGGGGAGAGTAACCGTGCTCGCTTCCATGTCCCAGTCGAAGCCGATGTAAAGGAAAGCGACACTGTAATCCAGCCACTTCACAGGGTGCCACAGGACCTTCATCCGCACGATGCAAGCAAGGGCCGAGGCACGGTTGTGGGGGGTAGGAGTAGGTAATGAGACCTGTCAATGGGGAAGAGGAGACAGAGGAGGGGAAACGGGTGGCCAGGAAATCATCCTCGTATCTGTTGTTCAGATTAACGCCTTTGGCCATCCAGATATCCTCAATAGTGCCGCCTATCATGCCGGTGTTGCCGCTTGAGGACGAGCATCTGAAGGGGGTGTTGTGCTCAATGTAGAAGAGGCTGTCCAGGCTGCGCAGCACAAACCACTTCTTGTGCGCTGGAAGGATCGGGACGGTGCAATGGAATTTAGCGATGTCGAGTACCATAGCCTGCACGCCAGGAGGAGCGTTGGTGATCTGCAGTGAGGGTGGGGTAAGCGCGATGGTAGGAGGGGGGAGGGGGGTATGCAAAGGACGGGGAGGGCACGGGGAAGGCCTGAGAGACGAGTAGGGTAAGGATGTAAGGTATGAGTAGGACACATGCGCACAGGTAGGGGTAGGGGGGAAACAGAAGGTAGGGTAGGGTAGGGTATGGGGTAAAAGTAGGGTAGATGGGGACTTACAACAAGACATGCCTTCGCTTCGCTCCGGCATAAATGTTGACTTGAAAGGCAAGCCCACTATCATTTAGAAAAGATTTCTGAAGGACAACTGGGTTTCGTCGATTTCTGGCCGTTGGCTTTGCACAATGAAAGTGCCTTTAAACATTTTGATTCACATGGATATCTACATACAAATGCCTGTATCGTAAACCAAGCTACAGACTAATACTCTAATGCACGGCGCGGCCGCTCTCTCTGGTGTTAGTTTAGCCATAATTAGAGTCTGCGATACAACACACTGCGGGATTAGTGAGCGAAGTTGCATGAGGTCACGAACCAAAGACACCACATCCATCGCTCACGGGAAATCCAGAACTTTGACAGAAATTCGGTGCCCGGATACGTCGAGGACGCGCTCAGAGTGCGTGGCGCGGAGTTGAGATGGAAGCATTAGCATAGTATACTGGAAACACTTCGTTGACGCGTTGGTTGGCACAGGGGCGTGGAATTGATAGAGGAGCCCTGGAGATTGGCTTGCGATATTGATGTCTGAAGCTTCGTAGGACTGGGAGAGAGGTGGCCAAAAATACAGCATTCGTAAGGAACTCACCATTATGCGGCGCCTCGCTCACGGAACCTCTAAACTTAAATCAGCATCCTGTGGTACGCCTGTGCGCGGAGTTGCGCATCAGCGGACTACGTGTGCAACTGAAATTCCGCGAGATGACGAAAAATTGGATCTGAAGTTTTAGGACGTTTAGGACGTGCTAGGGCGAAACAAATCCAACTGGCGGGTTAGAGGAGGTGAGGGACGAAATGATAATCTACATACGGTAACAGTAGCCCGCTGTACGTGAATCAGTGACACTCAATCGCACCCTACGCCATTAGATTTACTCAAGAATATAAATTAGTGTCATTAACGGGGAAGAAAATACCGAACACATATGCGAAATGATTTCCGCCCTGCAGCACAGAGTAGCTGTCGAGCATTAAACAGCTACACCTGGTCCCGAGAGTCAATACCGTGAGCGAGGGATCAAAAGCTGGACAACGATGTTCACCGATTGAAATCCCTACTCTATATAGATGCTAAGAAACCTATGCAATTGGCGAGCGAGCACAGCTGGACTGCTCCTGTAGTCTGGTAAAATAATCAGTGAGGTGAATATCGGGATGTGGAATGGATGGCGTCATGGCGACGCTTACGGAAGTGGGGTAGTTCAACCGAACGACGCGGAAGAAGCTTACTGAGAGTGTGGAGAGAATACTGTAAAAATGCCGGTTAACTTAATTGCAAATTAAAACGAACCCAGTTCAAATGGAAGCATACTCGGAGAGGCGTTGATGCTAATATCATCATCGGTGGGCGTAGCTAGAAGATGGAGAATTAAATAGAACTCTGTTATACGGAATCCACTGCGCACCACAATGGAGGAACACTACAACCAACAAAAAATCAGTCAGGCCTAAGCTCGCTAAATACACAAATCACACTCACTGGACCGTCCGGACGCGAACCTTCCTATCTTAGACGACGTTCTGACCGTTTCTCTGGCACCATGGGTTTGATGCCCGCAAACCCAAGAGGACGTGAGCAGGACAAAATCAGGGCGGGCAGCTTACCAAGCGCGGGAACGTGGCTCGAACCCGGCCGCCACGCATGGACGGATCGGGCTGCAAAGAGGCGTAACACAGAGAAATCCGACCTAGAAGGTTAGTTTGTGTCCCAGAGCAGTGTAAGAGGGAACTGACTCTATATGTGTTCCTCGGCCCCAAGGCTCTTCGTTTCTGGGTTTGATCTACATAGAAGGGATGCAGATTATCAGTGATTCGGGCTCCGAACAGGCGGGTCGTTCTCAAGAAAATGGTGAAAGAATGGACGAACTGACGATGAAACGAAGAGTGGAATGGTGAGTGTCGGACAGGCGTTGCTGAGTATCCAGGATATAACTGAGAGGTTATTTGCGCACAGGATTTTCGTTCTTCTGAAAGTGTATTAAACGGCTTGAGGTCTTGTCATGGGTCAAAGCTTGAGGTCCTGTCGTATCGTGCCACTACTGAAGCTCCAGAAATCTTGCGTACCACGCTTGGCCTTGATATCTTGAACGTCTTCAGTGTCGCTGGAAGGGAGCGGTCAGGCTATTCAGAGACTTGCGGTCCAGGCTGAGGTTTTTAGGCTCCAAGGGGGGTTGAAGTTACACAGTGGCAGCGCTGAACTGTCTTGACGCACTCCGGATCTTACGGCGCTTGATACAGAAAAGCACTGGCCGTTCGGCACGCATATGCAAATAGTCAACAGAAAGAATACAGTAAGCTTGCTTCAGGCTGCGGTTGGCCGTGAAATGCACCTAGCAATGCGGAGGGACAGTGGAAAGATGATGGGGGGAAAGAACGAAGGAAGGTTAGACAGCGATCTTCTTTTTGAGAGGGCTTTGAGCGCTGGAAAGTAGGTCGCGTGAATGGAGCGGCACGCAAGAAGCACAGCCGGCCAGAGCCAAATCATGATTGGGGCGTCGTCTGTAAATAGGCATGGGAAGAAAACAAACCGAATGAGGTGGGTCGGCTGAAGGAGGATGCCGGCTGAGAGAAAAATGGCAAATTGAGGTGATGGTAAACAGGTGCATACTGATTCGAGGCATCTGCTTAATACACGAGGTATGTCCGCGACGTTAGAGGCAGTGCCAACTTTGGTGGGAAATTTCCCCTGTCTCAACATAGGAATTGGTGGATGCGCTGTGTTTGTCGCCCCGAGAGATGGCAGCAGAGGTAGAGCTTATCCGGGATGCTGGGGCCCTGTGTCTGTACTAAAACCAGCATGGGGGAGCACTGGAACGATCCCTTGAGGATCATCTCAGCCTCTTGCTGGGTGTATGGGCCGCTCATCCTGCTCACGGCGATCCCTTCTTGGATATATTGGTTGACAAAATCTGTGTTATCAGTTACTGAGACGTTGTTAGAGAAGATGATGGTGGAAGGAATGGAATTGGGAAAGTCGCCCATCGGAAGCCGTTCTTCAGGTTGCGAGCGAGGTTCGGGTACTTGTCAGCTAAGACGTTGAAACAGTGCACTAGGGTGCGACCGTGTAATCTAATGAAATCAACTAGAGAGTGAAGCGAGCTAGTCACTAATCACAATCCAACCAAAATCAAAACCAAACACTAATCCAATCCTAATGCTTGTGTGTGTGTGTTCGGGGAAGTAGGGTACGTATCACCCGTCAAGAGGGTGTGCAAGGGAGCAATAAGGCTTTGTTTCAATAGCAAACTATGTGGTCTGAGAACAGTTATGCAGGGGTAGCAGGGACTTCACACCAACAGTATATCAAGACTCAAGTAAACCCTTGTCCAAAGTCTTCAGTTTCCTTGTGAGCGTCAGACCCTAGCACTAACTGACAGCTAGCCAAGAAGCAGAATAGGTAGGCAGACTTTCGGCGGACGGACACTTGACTTATAACTCTCTTGTGAGAATGGCAGCAATCAACAAGCAGGTGCAGTTACGCAGATGGTGAGGGCGGGGCTAGTGTGCTCACGCTTACACTGCTGGCAGCCACTCTAGTTCAAGGTGTGAGTTTACGTTCTAAACTGGCTCTTCACAATTGCATTGCGTGGGACCTAAGTCTAGCGGGTCTCTTCACCAAGGTTGAATGCGTAACACTTATATCTGGGCAATGGTATTGTCCTGTCAATTTCCCGTGTCTTACAATCTTTATCTGTGCGTCTTCAAATCTCTGATATCTTTCCGAACAAATCTAGAGTCTACTATATTGCCCGTATATCTGGGGATAGTTTACTGGCTAATACAGAGTACACAGCTGGCTTTTATACATTTTAGATAGAAGTAAAGGAGATAGATGGAATGAATAGGAACAATAAAAGGTGGGAGCCCGAGTAGTGAATGGCCAATGGCGTAGAAGGCATTCTCAACCATGGGTATTATGACTTGCTACCAGGGCTAGTCCACATGTATTTCTTTAGCACACCATAAGGCATGCTTAGTTGTCTTGGTTTCCATCTTTCTGACTGAGCAAGTCAGTCTTTAGTCATTGCTGACTGGTCAAGTCAGTCTTAGTCAATTCCTATTCACTTCTGTATCAGTCCCGTACTTCACAAGCTCAGTGGAACTCATAGTAAATATCAAGCAGATTACAATATAGCGTGGTGCTATACTGGCGGACCAGTATAGTGACTAGTGGAATATAGCGCCGCACTATTCTGTAGTGCCAATCCTCATCAATCATATCAGTAAATCCTTGATGTGAGGCCCACATCTTTCTAACGGTCAGATCTGCCCGAGTAACCACAGTGATGGTTAACTCAGTAACATGTCTTCATCCCAATCTAATCAGTTGGATTTATACACAAAATCAAGCGGCGCTATATCTCTGCCGGCCCTAATGTGGTTGTACCAATCCTGACTTCGTATATCTTGTTTTAGTCGTCATCAGACTATTCAGAGGCCGTTGACGCAGCAAGTCAATAATTCTGAGTAGTTCCCCGATGTTTCACCTCCAGTGCATAAGATAATGGTTTACCGCCACCATCTATAGCTCAGTGTAGAATATCATAGTCAGGCTGCCTTGTCAAGTCTACTCAATCCTTCATAGTTGATTTGTTACACTGACTTTCGGCCATCAATAGTGTAGCCTACCACCCCAGGGAGGGTGTACGCTCATAATCTAATGCCTCACTTCTGCCCACTAATAGGTTCAAAATGAAATAAAAACTGGTGTTTTCATGCATGTTTTGGTACACGCCCTATCACCGTGCATGTCCAGTAGCTTCTGGATCTTGTCAGCATCGTAAGGGGTGGTGATACGGTTCAAAATCTCATCATGTTCCACCAAGCATGGGTGGGGAAAGTTATCGTCCAAGAAAGTGGTCGCCTTGCCCTCAAGCAGCGGAGGTGGGCGGGTTTCGGCAACAGGTCCATGAGAACGCGTGGTGGTTCTTGTTGCCACAGAAGGAACAAAGATGCATGCAGGCGGTGGGATTGTGCATGCAGGAGGCGGCAGCACACTTTGGCAGTAGAGGGGGGGTACCGTCCTTGAATGTGTTGTTGCTGCAGGAGGAGAAGAAGTGGCTGCACCTTGCACAGAGAAGGCAGACGACATTGGAGGTGTCGCCGCCATTGCCTCCCTGAAAGGGGCCTGCACCGCGAGCTGTGCCGCTGCCACTGCTCCCACCGCCACCGCTCACACTGCCGTTGAGGCTGGGAGGGGGACGGGTGTGCGACTCCGCGATGCGCAGGGCAAAGACCTCTTCCATGAGGTGCCGAGAGTAGTACTCAAATGAAAAGGCAACGGAGTGTACATTGTAGGCACGGCGCAGCTTAATGTCGGTTGTGAGGACGGCGGGGAAATTCGTCTCTCGCTTCTTGGCCTGAGCAAAGAAAGTGAAGTAACGAGACCAATGTTTCACCTGCTCGTGGTCACGATTGCTCCAGTACCCCTCAAGGAAGGTAACGTAGTTCTGCGCGCCCTCGAGCCACTGCCCATGGTCCATATTCTTCTCCACGAGAATCTTCTTTTCAAAGGAGGCTGCATCCAACATGCAGATCTGTTTGTCGCTCGAGGTGGCACTGGGCGCGTTACGTTTGACGGTCACGGTGGATTCGTGAGTGTTGTTCACTAGATCAAGGTTATTGCTCGTGAACAGGGAAAGGGGAAGATGCATGTTGTTGTTCAGCAAGGTATGGACTGAACCTGGGCGGCATACTCATTCCAGCTGGAATGGCCGTCTCCTCCTTCAGCTTCTTCGTAGTCGGCTTTGGCTCGTCGTCGTCGCATGCGCGCGTTTCGATGTGCTGCTGCTGATGAAAGTGAACATCAGGTCGCAGGTGGACAACGGGGAGAGTTTTGATGCGATCTTCTTGATCCTGCTCGCCGGGGATAGCGCGTTGATGGGGGCGTCCGAGAGGGTGATAAAGGACTCGTCGTCTGAGGCCGTGTCAGGGTGGGCGATGGGGTTGTGCGCATGCTGCGCGGTGCGTAGGGCGCGATCCGCGTTCCTAACCTCGATGTCTTTGTTCTTGGCTAAATTTAGGACCCGCGGAAGCTTCTTGAGGGTGCTGATGATCGCCTCAGAAGCATGTGTTCTTCTGGCTACTGGAGGGTTGGACGTCAAGTTATCTTGTGTCATGGTTGGGAGTGTGTACACGGAAGCAGAGGTATGTACAGGCAAAAGAAACAGACGGAGGGAATTGTGCGCATCGGGGGAGCGTGCAAGAGGAAAGGTGACAAGTCACAATGATCATCACAACTTTCCCGATTCCCGCATAGCTAACTTATCCTCCGATACGCATCAGCCGTTCGTGCCTCACTTCAGGCTTATCTCGGAACATCCTATTTTACATCATCTCAAGTAGTCTCGGCGGGCATAGCCCCTCATGACATCCCACTTTGGGAACCCTGTCATGAGGGTCTGGGCATAAGCGTGGCCCAGTAACCATACCCTTCCCTTATCAATTTATGATCCCATTTTTCCACACTTTACGGCTCTGCCCTGCTCTGCCGAACTTACCGACAACATGTTCCCATGGTGAACGCGGTTTGTGCGAGGCTCGAAAGTCGTGAATACTCTCTTCCCTCCTGCCACACACAACAGATTCGCCCAGAAAGCCTTCTAGACTGTGTCTCCTCACTGTATAAATCGCTCATACCCAATTTGGAGCCCACAATGAACCAAAACTCGGGCCGCAGAGGTGGCTGGCCCCTATCCACCCACAGAAATTACTCTATACGTCCCGGCTTTCTGCAATTGAATTCCGACGACTTTGATCAAGAAGAAGATGCAGTTAGCACTGTTGGTGCAACTTGCAGTCCTCAGGGACCTCCTGTTCCAGAGCTATATATGCGGGAGGATGTGCCTTTTCTTGACCTTGGCTCAGATGACTTTGGACCCGATGATCTTGATGATACATACGGAAGCAACTCTCGGGCTCGAAAAACTTCAAACACTGAAAAGACTGTTGCTGTTCTTGCATATATGAAGGCAACCTTTCCGAAATTCTCTTTGAGGGAGCTTCTTACAGAGTTATTTACCTCTGAAGATGGCTCTATAAAAAATTTTACCAACACTTATCTTGGTACAGGTGGTCGCATGCATATTCTCCAAACTATTGTGCCAGAAGGACATAACAGTGAAGATGTTGACAACTGGATAATGGCTAAAGCTACAGAAATCTGTGGGAGAGAAGTCAGAGAACAGTTACAGGAGTTGGATAATTTGTATGAGTAGTTATGAGAAATCAATTACCATTTCTCCTATTTGGAGTTTCTCGGGTTCTGTTCTCTTACTGACTTTTCTCCGCTTTGGTGGGTGAGGCTGGTTCACAGTAAGTTCCGCTTCTGGCAAGGTTTCTTGGAATATGCCAAGATTTCAATAGATGCTTTGAATAGCATTGAAGAGAGGTTCCGAGAGCTCTGACCAGTGAGCAATATGGGTGTATTTTTGCATGTCTTCCATAGACAATATCCTTGTGGGTCTATTGTCCAGCGCTTCAAGGTCTGAGTCTGAGATGAGAGATTTGGGTCCATAGCTGGGCCACATAGCCCTCCAATCGCTTTTCCAGTGTTTCAGCCTCCAATCCACAAGTTGCCTATAGATTGATTCACACTGGATAGTGGTTGACTTTGCCTGTGGGTTTTGTGAGGAAGGTGTGGGATCCACTTCAATCCACTGGTATTCTCTGCCAGGGTTCAAAGACGGATCACAACGGTTACAACAAGGATAAGAGCTGTGTCGCGCTACTTGAGGATCGAACTGATCATTCTCAAGATATCTTTGGATAATGACCTCAGCACATTCATTAGATTGAACAAGTTCAACCATGCCTGGGTCCTGGTCTCCGATATTTCCCTGGGAGTTTTCATCTGGTAACATGCTGGGCTCAACAAAAATCATCAAAACTGCTAATTCGTCTTTGCGTCTAGCACCCCGTCCTCGTCTTTGGTCAGCATCAGCAATTGTTGGTTCCAGACACTTGTACTGAATAATTCGACGAACAACAGGGAAATTTATCCTGCACTAATTTTGGAAGAGCCATTGCGGAAATCCTCCAGACAGATTTCCTGGTGTCTTGCAGACAACCCGGAGTGGACAATATCAACCACATGGGTAGGAAGGCCAATTGATGCTGCTCGCTGAAATGCCCACCATAACATCTTGGTAAGCAGCTCAAGATCATCACAGTAGATGATTGTTTTGACTAGATCAGATACATAGCATCCAAGTGGAGGAATGAAAGCTAGGTCAAGAAAGCTCTTGATGTTGTGCTTGATAGGTAATATTATTGTAGAAAGCTCCTGTCTGAAATTCCCCAGGTTGACAAGGATGTAATCGGGACGCAGCCCAGCATAAGTGATCAAAGAGACCCGGTACGCTTCCGGACAAGTGGCAGACAAAGGAATAACAGGAACCTGTAGTCCAATAATATTGCGTAATTGGTATAGGCGAGAATATGAAGGTCGCCAGCTATGACTCTGGTGAATAAGATGTGCTTCGTCAATATATATACCTGAGATCTGATCCTGCCATTTTTTGGAATGGATCAGCCTTGCAAAGGAAGGGCTTTGAAGCATCTCAGGGCATACATAGACTACAAGCATCTCTCCTCTAGCAGCCAGCTCAAAGTCTTGTGCTGTGTTCTGTTCAGAGTAGATGAATACTGATGATACACCTTCACAGTGGTTCCTGCAGGTGCCGTTATTTCAAATAAACTGATAGTGTTTTACAACATACGAGAGTCGACCATCAAGTCCCAAGCTTGTGAAAGGGGTTATGACCAGTGAAATGCCTTCTTTTCGAGCCAACAGGGGTAAAATCCATGTGAGAGATTTCCCAGACCCAGTAGACGAATAAGAACGGCATCAGTATGTTGCATGAGGACAAGATTGGCTATCCGGATTTGGAAGCTGTGTAGTGCTGCACCAGGAGGTATGGCACCGCTGTTTATTGCAAGCTCATTCCATTGAGATGGATCAAGAGCAAGGACAGGTTTCAGAGGGGTGGAGCTTGAAATATCAAATGCTGTCTGCCTCGGTGTACCAGGATTATTCAAAGAATAAGGTTTGTAGCCTGGTGTTCTGGGGGTTTTATCATATCCATTCAGGTACTGTTTTTTTTGGGTTTTCGGGGTGCTAGTGGGTTTCCTGGCGAGTCAAGTACTGTGCTAGCAGGGACCTGGGCAAGATTGGGCAGGGATGGTATGAGCGATTTATACAGTGAGGAGACACAGTCTAGAAGGCCTTCTGGGTGAATCTGTTGTGTGTGGCAGGAGGGAAGAAAGTATTCACGACTTTCGAGCCTCGCGCGAACCGCGTTCACCGTGAGAACATGTCGTCGGTAAGTTCGGCAGAGCAGGGCAGAGCCGTAAAGTGTGGGAAAATGGGATCATAAATTGATAAGGGAAGGGTACGGTTACTGGGCCGCGCTTATGCCCAGACCCTCATGACAGGGTTCCCAAAGTGGGATGTCATGAGGGGCTGTGCCCGCCGAGACTACATCTCAAGATTCAAGATAGAAGACCTTGTGCCGACACATGATCAAGCTAGATGTGTGATTTTCGGGTCCACTGAAATGCATCTGCCTTGGTTATTCGGAGGTATGATCCCCCAGGTTCACTTTGCACCGAATCCACTGTGTTGAACACATCAGAGTTCTATATCAGATTCTGTTCCCACCATGGGGCGAGAATCACCCTCTTTATCAAATTATACCATTCTGTCTGTCCGAAGCTTTTTAAGCCCCGCTCAGAATGGTCACTCCCTTGACATGCCGGTGTGGCGGAGGGATTTGCCCGGCAGGTAGGTTCTTGCTATGGGTCGGTAATCCGGGTAGCGGTTGAACGAACGATGGGGAAGGAATGTAGAAAAAGGTCCCGGGCTGTGGAGTGAGAAAGTGGCGAAAAATCAGAGTAAAAATGTGCGAAAATGTCGTGTGAAGAGTGTGAGGTCGTGCAATGTGAATTCGGGGGTACTGGTGGCTAAACTGCCCACTGGCGACTTTCCTAGAGGAAGGGGCGAAGAGACACCAAATCTCTTCTGGGCGAGAGCCCTGCACTGGTCGCGTGGATGGTGGTACGAGCGTAAATTCGATGATGTGGCAATATTTACGTTACAAACAAATGTGGTAATGTAAAATAGGGGCATGGTACTGTAAAGTCGAAACCAACGTGCAGATGGATTTCCACATGTCGGCCAAATGACCCCTCCACACCGGCCTGTTCCACCTGCCATTGAAATTCACAGTCTGCTCGCGGCTCTGTGCCGACCCAGTGTCATCTGTCTCACGTCTAATACCCTCACAGCTTCTTCACCCTCTTTATAAAATTAAGCCTCTCTGTCTGCCTGAAGCCATATCTCCATATGTACCATCCAATCACCAGGATCTGCCATGGTTTTTGACAGCTCCCACAGTAACTGCACAGTGTCCGCAGATAATCTGTTTTCTCAGCGGCTAATTGTATGGCATTGTGGGAGGGATTGGCTGTTCTGAATTCAGACAGCGGCGATGCTTCAAATAAACTTTTCCGGTGAATTATTATTGCAGTCAGGTTGACGGCCGCGGCCAAATGCGAGCCGAATAGCTGAAATTCAGACAGAGGTGTGCTATTACGGATGAATGACGTTGAGCGGGATTTCCAACAGAAGTTGACAAAGAACTGGAACTCATTAACGAAAAGCGGGCTTTAAAGGCTTCTGACGGACCAACGGTATGTTATAAAGAGATTGAAGTGATATTTGGGGAGGCCCCTTGTTCCGTACCACCACCATGGTCGGATTTCCCACGCTCCAAGTGGCAAGGCGAGAGCAGTTCCCCCGCGTCAGCGACGAAGACAGAGAACCCTCTCTGGTCTGAGTTGCGCGGGTAACCCTCGAGCACACCGCTGCCTCTCCCTGAGCTCGCGCGCTCGTACCGTTTTTCGGACTGGATTAACTATATTAATCCCACTCCATGCCGTCACTCCGTGCCGATCTGCAACGGGATCGCACGCCGCCAGCGCACTGCCAGCTCAGCCCTCTCCGAGTCTCTGAAGCTTGTCACTGAGGATCACTCTACATCGGTCTGCGAGCACAACACCCAGACCAACGCCACTCGACCTGTCCTTGGTCTTTGTCCGCACGCCCCCCCGGCATCTATACTCTTCCCCTTCGGCTTTGTATCCAGTCTCACACACGGAAACTGAACCCAGGCCCTCAGGAACCAAATAAACGGGCATCTTAGCTAAGTCCTGAAGCCACGCGTTCACCACGAGGCTCCCACGCGCAATTCCTCAATCCCTGGCGTTGTCTTTTCTGCGCCGCCCACAACGACGGCAACGCGGCCGCGCCCGCCCGCAAGCCATCCGTCTGCGACCTAAGGCCGACCCCGCCGCCCGAGCCTCTTCCTCTTTGTTCACTCACCTCACCCTGCCCGCCTACCTCACAATGGCCTCTATACGCACAAAGAAACGCCTCGAGGCTCACATCCACTCTGCAATGAATATCACCGCCGCCGTGCCGTGCTGACGCACAAAGAGCGCCAAGCCATGAGCGCATCCACGCACCGCACCAATTTTAGCGACCAATCTGTGTCGTCGCTGCAGCTCTTTGTGCTTTTCTGAATAAATCGGTACGTACCTGGTGCTCGTTCTACAACCAACAGAACTTGACCCCTGCCCTACAAGCCCAACCCCACCAGCTCCCTCTCCCCCAAATGGCCCAAAGCAATCCCAAACCCACCTCGCACGCCGACCGCGCCGCTGTCACGAGCGACTGCGTCACCCGCGCTGCCAAACGCGCATTGAGCGTCCCCACTGCCGACCCCCCCCACCCCTGCCGTTGCTGCCCCGGTGGAGTTGGCCACGGCGGCGCCCCTTGCAGTGGTCCCCGAACTTCCCCCCGTCGCTGACGCGCCCACGACCGAGGCTCCCGCCTCAGTCGCCATAACCTCGCCCTCCGTACCTGCTGTCCCCGTGTCGATGGCGGTGGCGGCCCCCTCCCCGGTCCCCACCCTAGTCCCCGTCTCTGCCGCCGTTGTCGTGGCGCTCACCCACATCTCCACCGCTACCCCCACCGCCCCGCGAAGCCCCCCGGAATCGCAAAGCCCGCGGCCCCCACCTCGAAGGCCACCACCTCCTCCGCAGCGAAGGCCAACGCTGTCACCGCTGCGAGGCCTGCCGCCACTGCCCTCCCCGCCACCAAGACCACCGCCACTGCCGCTGCCCCTGCCATGGCATTGGCCCCCCAGCCTGCCACCACGTCCCCGCCCGCCTCGGCGGCCACCCAGAACGCCGCCCAGCCTGTGAGTATTACATTACCACTCCCATCCAATCCGGATCTGAATGTTACCTCGTAGTCTGCAGCATCGGTGCCGACGACCCCATCCAACGATGTGATCGCGCCCACTGCCTCCTCAACCCCCCGCGGCCGCGTGCATAGTCCCGGACCGGACTTCCCACCCGTCTCGGCGTCGCGCGACGAGTCCCCCAAGTCGCACGCGCAGAAGCGCAAGGAGAACAAGGCCAAGGGGAAGGCGAAAGGTCAGACCTGCCCATTATACTCCCCCTGCATCCGCTCACACATCTCCAGCCCCACGCGCGCCCGCCCCCACGCACGAGCATCGCCGACCGATTCAACACCCCACGCGCTAGCCTCCTCATCGGCACCCCGGGCCTGGCCGAGAACAACGGCCCTGACCCAATTGCCTGGCTCATCGCCGGCATCTCCGCCGACCAGGCCCAGACGCTCATCGACATGGGTTGTCTCTGCTCGGACCACATCACCATCTTTTTCCACGAGTACCACCCGCCGATCTCCGGCTTCATGGGCACCTGGCAGGGCTTCACCATGGCCGAGTCTGACGCCGAGCTGGCCCATCAAATTATCGTCGATGCCGTGCTCACAGATCCCGCCATCACCCCGCTTTGTACGTGCCCACCGCAACTCGTTCCCTGCCGACATGATCGCGGATGAGTGCCTGGAGCTCTTCGGGAACCACATCATCACGCTGCCCATCAACCTTCTTTCCCCTCGCGGCCCATTCGTCGCTTGGAATGTGTACATCAAGTATGTGTTGACCTATCCCCGCCTCATACATGCTTATGCTTACACAGATCGCCAACCAACGACGAGGAGGCATTCAACACCCTCCATGGGCTTTTTCAACGCCTCATCATCGACACGCCCTTCCATGGGCAAGGCCGTATTTACACCCGCCCCCTTCACTGCAACATCTGCCTCTCCATCGACCATCCGACCAACCTGTGCCTCCTGCCGAGCATCCCAGGCTGGCTTGGACCGACCCCCGAGACGATCGGTGCACTCCTCGACGCCACCTGCGAAGTACTCAACCCACGCGCCAAGAAGTCCGGTGGCAGGACGACAAGAACAAGGGCAAGGGGGAAAGGGAAGGATCGCGATGATCGCAAGGGTGATCGCAAAGGCGGTGATCGTCGCCGCGGAAACTGATGTCTCGCCGTCCCATGTACACTATACACGCATCACTAGCTACTCTCCATAGACGCTCCCCGATCCCGGCCCAATAACAAGTGTTTTACATATACCTTCCTGAGACGTGAAAAATTTGTTCTTCTCTTCCTATCTTCTCTCAGCCCAAATGACTCCCATTCATGTCGACACATCATCGGCGCCTTCCTGGTTCCTCAATACCCCGCGTCTCTTATTTCGGAACCATAAGTCCTTTCTTGTGCACCTGTCCCCAAGCGCCTACTTGCCGGAATAGGTACAATCTTTGAGTTGCTATATTTTACCTATACACAATTGGGACGGAAACTACCCTATATACTGATCTCCGGCCATCCGCGCCCGGATTTATGCTAAAACAAGTCTGTGTGTGTAGAAGCGACGCCCCAGTTCCGTGGGTTATGGGACCCACACGAGGGCTATGTCTTCTCCACTGTCCTTCTACTCACGTTAACAGCAACCCAAGGCCTACATTTACCGCTCGAACGGGAAAGCCTGGTGGTTAATTCATGCGGAGGCCTATTTAGGCCAGAGCTCGCCGCGCCGAGAGGCTGAAGTTATCGGGACCGGGCGGGAACCCACCCATATGTGGAACCTGTTCCAGTACTGTTAGCATGCTCCCCATGGAGGCTGGGATGGTCTGCCCCATACCTGGAGTGTTAGTTGGCACCCAGTCTACGTAATTCAACGCCTTCTCGTTTTAATCTTTTGGTGGTTGAGGAAGTGAGTAGTGATGGTGGTGTAGATTCCGTCTCTGGAGGGAATGTGGCACCGGCCGTCAGCCACATCCCCGACGACAGAGATAGAATGGTAGAGGGCGGCGGCGTGAGTTCACATGTCGGGCCGACTTGCCGGTCTTCGCGACTTGCACACCGAGGGGGCAACCCCGCGGGGAACGAGTCTGCGAACGGCAGTCAGCTCAATCAAAACACACGGGCCGGCAGACATGGGAGGAGGGGTGCAAACCCGTCCGCCACTCTGCCGCCCGTTGGCACGCCGCCAGAAGGCGCAAACCCAGCGCCTCAAAACCCCAGCCAGGGTTCCCCTCTTAGGGGTCAGGTCCACACAGGACAATCTGCACGCCGCAGAGCCCACAGGGCCGGTATCCCTCAGAATGAGGAGCATGCTCCGGCCTTCTTCCAACGGAAGAGAGCCCGCCAGCACCTAAATAACCCTGCAATTAGCAGGAAAACCGCAGCTTGGCTAAACCTGAGCGCAATTAATATAAATGGGCGTAAGAAAACATCAATCAAACACCCCGAGCATAAATGGCACGCGCTCCACCGACTCATGCATGATAATAAGACGGGAGTTCTGATAGTGGGGGAGACCCACCTGTCTGCTGAACAAACTGTGGAGATTCAGGAAAGTCACCTAGCCCGTCGGATGGACATTTATAACTCCCCCTTCCCTGATGACCCAAGCACAAAAGGAATTGCTATTGTTCTAAATCGCGAACTTACAAATACAGAAGGTGTTCAGACTCACTACCTGATCCCGGGGCGGGCAATTCTAGCCGTACTGCCGTGGCATGGCAAGCACAAGATAACTGTTTTGGGAGTATATGGCCCAGCTGAGTCAATGGAGGGCCAATAAGGCCTTCTGGGAAGAGCTCCACAACCTCTGGATGACTGAGGATCTTCCAGTCCCAGACTGGGTGGGTGGAGACACCAACATAGTTGAAGAACCTATTGACAGGCTCCCACACAGAGCCGACGCACCAGGGGCAACTGCTGCTCTGGCAAAATTCAAACGTCTACTGAATCTTAAAGACGGCTGGCGCACCATAAACCCAGATACGAAAGCATATACATATATGAGCACCCGCCAGGAGGGGACAATGTCTAGGATCGACAGAATTTACACCACCCCAGAACTGTTTGCAAGAAGCAGGAAATGGAGCATAGATGATACAGCAGGGAAGCTCACGGACCACCGAATGGTCTCAGTACAAATTTCCGCTCCAGGCTCCCCCTTTATCGGGGATGGAATCTACACCATCCCTGCCTTCCTGATGCATGACCAGAAGCTCCTAGACTTTGTCATTGAGTTAGGCCAGAAAGCTGAACAAACAACTTTTGAGATGCGAACCAATGAGGAAAATTGCCAAGTCCTGCACAAGAAGCTCACAAACGAGATACACACATTTGGGCGCAAGCGAGCCAAGGTAGCTATTGGTGCCCTGGAACAAAAGAAAAGGAAACTCCAAAGAAAGCGTGAAGAGGTCCTAGGCAACCCCGCCACATATGAGGAAGCCCCAAGCTCCACCATGAGCAACGATTCACAGGCGACCCTGCCGCAGGATGATGCTGTTGACAGTAGCTGCACAGCGGACAACTCCCTCATGGGAGACAGTAGCTCCCTCAATGGACAAGATGAAGGTGTCTCAGATGCCTGCAGGGCTGGGAAACTACAAAAAGAGATCAATGAGTTGGTTGAAAGACAACGTGACAGAAATCGGGCAGCAACAAGAGTTCGCTGCCACACAGAACTTGACAGAATTACCAAGTTTTCAGTCCGCATAAGCAAAGACCCTAAGCCACGGGACACAATGTCCTTCCTCCGCCGCACAGACGTATCACCAGAGCAGAAAGCTACCCGATCGGACAAAATGGCTGAGCTCGCCCGTAACTACCATAACGACCTCCAGAGTGACGAGTCAGAACTGGACCCTGAAAGGAAAAATAAGGTGATAGACGAAGTTCTAGAAGGGATCACCTCTAAGGCAGAGCACCCAGAGATGGCTGCCCTAGGCAAACTGCGCGAAGAACATGATGTAATTGTGGCCCTCAAACAAGCGGCGACCGGTACTGCCGCTGCAGTAAACGGCCTGCCGACTGAACTGTGGAAGAGACTCCATGCTATCTATCTTGAGACCAAGAAGGCAAATGAACTGTCCGATGGCCCACCAACAAAAATCTTCAATGTGGTTGGATTTCTCACTAGAGTCTACAACGATATAGAGACCCACGGAATCGTGAAGGGTACTGGCTTTGCTACCGGCTGGATGTGTCCCATCTGGAAAAAGAAAGACCCCACCAACATAGCGAACTACCGCCCAATCACTGTCCTCAACACAGACTATAAACTCTTCACAAAAGCCCTTGCTAATAAACTCACCCGGATTGCACCGCATCTTATCCATAAAGACCAGGCTGGCTTCATGAAAGGCCGGAAGATTGCAGACCAAATCTATTTAGCCATGGAAGTGGTAGACTACACGGAGGATGACATAAAAAACGGAGCAATAGTCGCTCTCGATCAGAAAAAGGCCTATGACAAAACCTCCCACTGCTATCTGTGGAAAGCCATGGAGAAACAAGGGATCCCCGAACACTTTATTAACACTGTGAAGGCACTATATGCTGATGCCGAGACACATGTCATTATAAATGGGGAGATAAGCTCTGCCTTCCGAATTATTCGAGGGGTACGCCAAGGTGACCCACTATCATGTCTCCTGTTCAACCTCGCAATTGAGCCTCTGGCTGAGATGATGCACCAATCAAGCCTCAGGGGCTACTCGGTCCCCCGGCTCATAAATAATGTGGTCTGCAAGATGTTTGCCGACGACACCACAGTATATCTGGACGCCTCAGACAGCTTTGACGAACTCCAACGCCTCCTTAATAAGTGGTGCCTGGCCTCAAGTGCCAAATTCAATGTGGAAAAGACAGAAGTCATTCCGATAGGCACCCCAGAATACCGGGCTCAAGTGATTGAAACCCGAAAATTAAACGCAAATGATTCAGCTATTCCAGCCTCTGTGCACATAGCCAAAGAAGGAGAATCGGTCCGAATTTTGGGTGGACATATCGGAAATGGCATAGACACCTTCACACTGTGGACACCAGTCCTAGAAAAAATTGATTCTGCACTGGAGAGGTGGGAAAGACACCATCCCACTCTTGAGGCCCGCAAGAACATAATTCAGATTACTGTTGCTGCCATGACACAATACCTTACACAAATGAATGGTATGCCCGAAAAAATTGTCACCCACCTCCTACGTGCACAGAGAGAATTTATGTGGGGTGGGGCAAAGTCTTCCCCTGTAGGGCAAGAAATGTTAATGGCACCTATCCTAGAGGGTGGAAAAAATGTGCTGGATCTAAGAGCACGAAATGAAGCTATCTCCTGCATGAAACTAAAGTCCTACCTTGAGCTTGACCCCTCCCTGAGGGCTGACTGGTGCTACCTGGCGGACACCAAGCTTGCAAAGCATGATGTAAAAAACTCCAGGGTTGATCCTCTCTCACACATCAACATGTTCCTCCAACTTTGGACAGCAAATAAAAAAGAGTGGCCAAAGCACCTCAAAGATATGCTCAAATGTGCACAAAAATATGGCACAGAGTTCAATACTCTAAATCCTTCAGTTGAGATTCGGGAATTGCTTCCCCTCTTTCACCACTTTGGTCAGGACCCGGAATTTATCCAACGCAACAACACAGCTGCCTGCAAATGCCTACGGGCACACCACAACACCCTCACAATTGGAGAGGGCCGCCAAGTCTCCCTACGATTAAGCGATGATGAGCACTGGCCCTCTGCAAACTGCAGCTGCCCCCCATGCCAAGACGATCGGTTAGCAAAGGCCTGCAAGAACCCCACTCGTGTGCAGAAACTGTAGAATCACGACTAGACCACCTGTTGCCTAGATGGGATCCTAGGCTACCTTCCTTACCAGTCCCAGGTGAGGAAGACTCGATTGAGGACTTGGATGAGTCCAAAGTACTGTTCACTCCACCAAAGCAAATCCAGACTCTAACAGAAGGCTTTCGCATCTTCACCCTCTCCAATGGCCTCGCCAATGATGAACTAGGGGCGATGGGCCCCCACCCCCGAACTACTGCCACACAGCAAAACCCAATTGATATTTTCATCAGTGGGGTTACCATAAAATCTGCAGGGGGTGAACGCGTCGCAGGAGTGGGCATCTGTTATGGCCCCCACGACCTGCGCAACTTGGGCCTTAAAGTCCCGAGCACAATCCCCCAGTCATCTGATGCTGCTGAAATTGTGGGGGCCCTAATTGCAATCCAGCGTACAGACCCAGCCACTAAACTGGTCTTCCACTCCACCCGAAAATCTCTACAGAATGAAATGTGCACTCGCCTTAGCAAATCCGAAAACCAAGGGTGGCTAGGGGAGGCAAATAGGGCTGCACTGCAGGCCCTAGCAGCTAGACTGAAACTCAGGACAGCAAAGACATTTTTCCAGGTCCACCAGGATGACCACTCCTGGAAAGAATACAAGAAGGAAGCCCTGCGGCTAGCTAAAGAGGGTACAGAACATGCTGAAGTTCAAATTGATGTACATGTCCCACATGAGGTGAAGCTAAATGGCCTGAAACTCTCGACCCTCACCCAAGCAGCTGCATACGCTGCCATCAAAGAACGTAAAGCCCGAGCTCACCGGCCTACGACTGATAATTATATAGAGCTGGTCCAGAGTGACTTAGTAGGCCTCATAGGCAGGCGGCCCTCACCGGCTGAAATCTGGAAATCAATTAGACACAAAGACTTTACACGCCAATCCAGAAATTTCCTGTGGAAGTCTATGCACGGGGCCCACCGTATTGGTAAATTCTGGAAACACATCCCCGACTGCGAAGAACGAGCCATCTGCCAATTCTGTGGGGAGACCGAAGATCTTGAGCACATAATTCTGCTCGCCCGGGACAGAGACAAATCTGGGGAAGCAGCAAAGGAGCTCTGGCTCAAGAAGCATCCAGTATGGCCTGCACCCACCCTTGGTGGGATTCTTGGATGTGGTCTGATCACTATAAAAGATGAGAAAGGACAGCGTCTCCATGGCGCCACACGGCTATTCCACATCCTAGTCTCTGAGTCCCTCTTCCAGATATGGAAAATCAGGAATGACTGTGTCATTAGTAGAGGGGGTGAATCCCCAACCGAATGTGAAATTCGAAACAGATGGCTCCATGCGTTGAACTTACATCTAGACCTGGATCACCTTCTGACTAACAAGGTACGATATGGGAAACAGAATTCCTTAGACTCCGTCCTGGTTCTCCAAACATGGAGCTCCATTCTCAAGGACGAAGACAAGCTGCCAGAAGACTGGCTGAGAGTGCCCAAGGTTTTAGTGGGTCTCGAGCTATCACAGCCTCCCTCCCCACCGGCCTCTGGCCGACGGGGGAGGAACAGGTAGAGCTTGAATCCCCACACTGTTGCAAGTCGCAGCGTGCAGTTATGCATTCCCTTGGGCGGTGGGTGTTGTTGTCACTTTCTCGTGGAGGTCCGTTTCTTACACAGCGCATTGCTGGAGGCTAGCCCATTGTTGGTTGTCCAGTTACTGACCGTACTACCAAAAAAAAAAAAAAAAAAAAAAAAAAAAGTGATACTTGCCGGCTGCTTCTACTTTCTTATATAAGCGAAGTAACGAGGTGACGAAAATGGCGTGGACTCCCCCTCGAACCCTTTCCCTTGGCGCCGCCTTCTCGTTCCCCAAGGTCTATTATAGGTTGTTAACACACCATTCCGTGGTCTGGCACGTCCGATGCGACATTGGTCAACAAAGAGTTCCTGGTTGACTTCATATCCGGCAAACATGGCTGTGTCGTGCACCCGACAGCCAGCCGTTCAATTTTATCCACACCTCATTTACAATAATACTGGGGTTTTTCATTCAATCGACAGGGGGGGTGACGCGTGACCCTTTTTTCAAGTTCGACATTTCGATACTGGCCAAAATTTGGCGTGACACCCCTGAAATTTCAACATTTCCTATAAAAATTTTCGCTTTTTTGCGTCTTTCAGGCCATTTTAGCTGCGCCGTGACCAGTGGCAGGCTCGACATGGGCCGCCGTGACGCGTGACCGCAACCAAAGTTCGACGTCAACATAGGGATCCGTGACCCGTGACTGTCAATTTGAACGAAAAACCCCAGTACTACCACGCCTCGAGCCCTCGACGGTCGCAGACGTCAAAGCCCAGGCAGTGCCAATACCCGTGCTCTATGACAGCTTGCTCAAGCTCAACCGTGTGTAGTTTACAAGTCAGATTCTGGGGAACAGGCGTACATTTCAGCATACAAGTACATAATATCGAAGCGGTGAGCGGCGGGAGACAATGAAATACGCAGAAAAATCCTTTACTCGGTCTAAGTTGCAGTGGAAGACAGTGAGTTGATGTGTTTAAGGGACATGTACGTTAGCATGTACTCACCACCCACTTGACATCGGTGAAGGTCACGGCTGTAGTCGTCTTGGTCGACTGGATTCCAAGTGTGTCTTTGGTGTCCTCCAGGGCTGAAATTGGGTAACCATATTGTCACTTCTTTGAGAATGATATAGTTCACTCACGGATGAACTGAGACGAAAAATACAGAAGAGGTCAGAGTGGGTTTCATTCAACCCGGTGGAGAGGCTGGTGACGCACGAAACCAACGAAGTCCGTGCCCGTCCAATCATTTGCGTAGAAAACGACACGGTCATTGTTGTAGTTCGCATATTTGCCGTCCTTGAGCGTCTTAAGCTTCTTGAAGTGGAGATATCCGGCAACGCCTGCAGCTTGAGATAAGTCACTGCCCGAGAATAAAATGCAAAATACCCACTGAATGAACTGGGGGTGAAAGTAGTGCTCCCAGCGTCCCAACTGGCCTTGTAGCCGAGGGAATCAAGAGTCATGGTGACAGTACTATTACCGGTCTTCTTCTCGATGACCGCATAGCAGGAGGCGCCCTTGAGAGTGACCCAGTTACCGGTGCTGGTATAGTCTGCCATTTTTGCCGCCGTGGCAACCTTAGCCTGTGTATGGGCTCAATGTTGAGAGAGGCATATATTCAAGGGGGCAGGCACCTCATCTGATGCATAGAACTAATAAATTGAGAATATATGAGTGTCCATGTGTGACAAGGAGAAGAATGCAGACTTTAGCATAAGGTTTATCGTTCGCAGCGTGGCGGAACTGGATCACAGCGTAGGTCTTGCCGTTGATACTGTCCTGAGAGACCTCGTAGTTATGCTTCGTGCCGGTATCCTTCTTGAAATCTGCCAGATTATTGTAGTACAGGAAGCCCTCAGGGTCTGTACGACGAAGGTATAGATGGTACAGTAAGCGCCGTGTGAATATATTTGGGGTAGGAAGATTGACCTCTTCCAATATAGGCACCGTCGGTAAATTCCAAGGCAAGGTCAGGACACTCGAGACGTAACGCGCGCTGATTATGGTCGTTGTTGAAGAAAAGCGCATGCGCAGAAGCGACTTTGTCGAACGTCCAGTTAAAAGGGTTTGACATGGTGAAAAAAGAAATGTTTCGCAGATTGTAGGAGAAGGGACGAAAGCAGGAGCAGCAGGTGTTGTTCTGTAGGAATGTCTTGCTCGTAGCTGTATTTATACGTCCCCGGCTATTTCACCAGTTTAGGGAGGAATGTGAATATCGTAGTTTCTGACAGTACAACGAGGTCTGCGGCAGCGCCCAATACAAACTAGGGCCCAATAAGATGGCGTCCAACGCCGAATTAAGCGCTCGAAAAACTTCGAAACTTCACAAGAGCGCGGCGGGCGCTTCAGGGGCTTCCCACAACTTCAGTTGAATCTGAATTAGATTAGCGCTGGCACCCATGAGTGGACTGAATTTGGAAGTGACAGGTGTTTATGTGGGACCGGCAGATTCTGCCGAATGGACCTGCGGAGCTGAAAGTCGCTTTATTCACCGAATTTTATGAAGACAGAGATAGTGTCCATCTCCACCTGTTTGATTTGAGGGTTCAGATATTGAGATCAAGCGTCGGATTAAATGAGGACTGTCCAATTGTCAGAAAGCCGAACCGAGAGCGGACTTGACTGGGTCTGAAATGACGACCGAGACGCATTATCCTCTTTGGTAGAAATAGCGCTTAATCAAGCGCTGAATCTAATTCTGCTTCTTTAACGGAAGTGGCCGAAGTGAAACGATCCACCGCGCACTTCCAATTTTATAAACAGGGTGAAGACCTTGAGACGAACCTCTCTGATAAGCAAAGTTCGATTCTCCCTGTCAACTATGCACTGAGCTGTATTGTGCGATACCCACGGGCTCCTTCTGCGCCCTATTCCGGGAAACGCTCTGAATTTGACGGAGAAGTGACAGGTGTTTATGCGGGACCGGCAGATTCTGCCGAATGGACCTGCGGAGCTGAAAGTCGCTTTATTCACCGAATTTTATGAAGACAGAGATAGTTAGTGTCCATCTCTACCTGTTTGATTTGAGGGCTCAAATATTGAGATCAAGCGTTGGATTAAATAAGGACTGTCCAATTGTCAGCAAGCCGAACCGAGAGCGGACTTGGCTGGGTCTGAAATGGCGACCGAGACGCATTATCCTCTTTGGTAGAAATAGCGCTTAATCAAGCGCTGAATCTGATTCTGCTTCTTTAACGGAAGTGGCCGAAGGGAAGCGATCCACCGCACACTTCCGATTTTATAGACAGGGTGAAGACCTTGAGACAAACCTCTCCGATAAGCAAAGTTCAATTCTCCCTGTCAACTATGCACTCATTTGTATTGTGCGATACCCACGGGCTCCTTCTGCGCCCTATTCCGGGAAACCCTCCGCTATGACGGTTATTATCGTTGTTTATTCTAACTTTCAGGATCAACTTTCAAGATCCAACCCGGTGGTCGAAGTCCCAACAACGTGTTTTGATGCTCAAACCGTCAACTTTGCCAAAGGCCAGCTTTCAACTTTTCGGCGGGTCGGTTTGTTCCGACCGCCTAAACGGGAGATTGCCATCAATCAGCCCCTATTTCGCTCAAGTAGAAAAACGATTGTTCTGGTTAACACCGGCAACTATGCATTCCTTCCATAGAAAACAACAGGGAAGTAAATCAAATGTATACACACCTTCCTTGCGGATTTTGAAGCATGAATAATCAATATAAGTATGAATTGTGAGGAAGACTATGCAAAGCTGAAGCTTACCGAAGTTCTGTGTCATTGGGGGAAGCCTCATAGTAGCCTAAATTACGAGATAACTTTATTTTCGTTTATCTGAAGCTTAAGCGTTTCCATCGCGTATGCACTCCCACCTATCTCAACCATCCTCCCAGGACGTTGGCATGCACCGTGATCTGCCTGCCCACCTATCCTAATGATCTTCGTGTCATCCACATCGCTGTCGCTCACCCGATCTGTCCTCGTATCATCCTCTCATCACCCGCAGGGCTCCGAGCTATGCTACTGCAAAAACCCTGACTCCAGATTCACTATCTCCGCCGCCTCCTTCATGAGTGGTTGTGCGCGCATTCATGATCGATCCTCTCACCGTTGTTGAGAGTGACATTTTCGGCTTGCAAAAGTGGCTTGCGCCAGCGCGGATTGGCTTGTTTCGGGTTTGGGCGTGGATTTTGGTGGCATCACGCGCCCATGCCCGGCATTTTGGCTTGCAAGCCATTTTGTGGGCTTGGCAAGCCATTCCGCCTCAGCTAAAATAGCCAAAGTGGCTTGCAGCCACTGCACATTATGTAGGCCCTAAGTGTCAGATGTTATGTTGTAGATGCATTACTACATGTCCCCCCGCAGGTACCGAGGACATCAGTTGTCATAATTTCAATATTTGGTTCATACTCGTCGTCGCCATGGAAAATGAGGAGTGCAACTCATGCCCTACATACAAACCAGTGGGCTTGTGAGGCTTGAATGAAACTTCATTCTTTTGAAGGTCCGTCTATATCCGAAATATCAAAAGAAGGGCGCACCATGCATGGATATTCACAAAAATATCAGTTCGACTCGCTCAACTTTTGAACCACTGTTTCAGAATCTCAAAATGACAATTGAATAAATTCCACAACAAGAAGTCTCCGAACACTTCTGAAGAGGTGAAACCAACCTCTGATAATCTATTCTTGGTTGCAGTGATCGTTACTCGATGTTGGTTGGACCATGGTCTTCACCGTTACCAACTGAATCTGCATAATTACTCAAGGCTTCACTGTAAACTGCTTCAATGAACACATTTGAAGACATTGGAGCCCCAGGATAGGCCAAGAGATCATTATTTTGCTTCAGCAACACAGTGGCTTGTGCAAGTCATTCTGCCTGATGCCATCAAAACAGGTGTGGCCGGCTTGCGACGGAAAGTCAAGGAATTCACCTTTGCTATGTCACTGTATTGTAGAATTTCATTCAATTCGGTGGTCACGTGTCACACACACCCTGTGCTGCAACGAATTTTGGTCTCGGTCACGGGTCATGGCACCCAGTGCCGAATGTAAAATGCGGGACATTGGGGCTAAATCTCCCTTGGAGGTGCAAAAACGCAGAATTTTCGATATTTTTCGTCTTGAATGCTGAATTTTTGGAGGGGCCACGCCAGAATTTGTGGGCTGCTGAATTGCCGAATCAGTATTTTGGGTCACAGGTCCGGCTCTGAGAAAAAAAATGGAAGGTGTGTGCCGATTTTTTGCGAAAGAAAATCCCCTTGAGGCGGTGCCCAAGTACACTTTTGGGAAACGGTTCAGGAGAAGTTTCGTTTTCCGGCGGTCATGGCATCAGCAAGCCCTTGCATGTCACACGGCGAGCAAGGCTGGTGCTGGGACAAAGACGTATAGGAGGAATAAGGACGGAGGAATCTGTTGGGTCAATCCTTTTCCTTTTCTTTTCTTTTCACATGTATGTAGCTTAATTGGCTGCGGCTCTGGGCAGGCTTAATGTGCAGACTATCTATGTATTTATGGCAGTACAAATGACAGTTTTTTATTACTTTAAGAATGAAATTTTCATACAACCACAGTCACCAGTGTCATGTGTTCCACATACTTGTTCACATCAACCAAGCTGGACCAAACAAAGGATTGAACTTCTGTTCCAGCAGCACAACATATGCTTAGATGCCTGGAGTTCAATTGGTAAGAGTTTTAGTTCATTAACATGGCTATCATATTGCCCTATAATACATCGTAGTACATCCAGAATGGCCAGGTTCTGGGGGTGCAAGAGGAGCAAATATATATATTTGTCAGGCCTCAATAATATTTATTCTGTGCAGAAGAGCTGAGATATTTCATTTACAGCTCTTTGCGGAACTTAGGGCGCGGATGTTTTTTTTTTTTTTCAATGAATTTTGCGTCGGATCGTTCTCCTGGGCTCAATTCTCAACCGTTTTCCTTGAGAATATGCTCATTATGTTGGCATTGAAATTCCAGAGGGCATGGCATCCTCAGATTTTCTGATGGCCAATCAAATTGCTTGATTAGGAAAATATCCGCGTTTCTGCGTCGGATGGCTGTAGCATTAGCTATCATTGTTCAATTGGCCTAATTTTTGGGACAGTGGACTCACAGGTGTACCAGAGGGCACCAAATGCCGGTATTTTTTATATGACTCATATTTGGCTCAAGACTTTGAAAAGGGAGTTGGGTGTTGGCGTAATATAGACTGCATCTGATGTATTGGTCATATTGAAAATAGCGGCATTTGGTGCCCTCTGGCACACCATGTGAGTCCATTGTCCCAAAAAATTAGGCCAATTGAACAACAATAGCTAATGCTACAGCCATCCGACGCAAAAACGCGGATATTTCCTAATCAAGCAATTTGATTGGCCATCAGAAAATCTGAGGATGCCATGCCCTCCGGAATTTCAATGCCAGCATAATGAGCATATTCTCAAGGAAAACGGTTGAGAATTGAGCTCAGGAGAACGATCCGACGCAAAATTCATTGAAAAAAAAAAAAAACGTCCGCGCCCTAAGTTCCGCAAAAGGCTGTAAGGCTATTATTGCAATTTCAAAAATAATGTCCTCCACCCGAAAAAAAAAAAGTTCGAAAGTTTGGG
>JARKIC010001117.1:0-150030 GCA_029378375.1 Mycena olivaceomarginata | reverse complement strand
AGCCATATAGGACTTATGCTAATCCTTTGGAGCAGAGCGCTACGTGATTAAGGTGGAAATCGGCAAATTCCTTGCTGATTTCCACCCATGGTCCATTTCACAGCTTATCAACAGACACCATCGGATTATGCCTTAGGAGGCAAGCTTACAACAGGTCCAGCCGATCCAAGTGCATGACTGGAAAGGAACGGCAATATACGACCGGTTGCGCGGTGCTTGGGACAAAGGTCTTCCAGTTCTCGTTGTTCGTGAACCTCTGCAATAGCATTGTAGAGGGAGCGAAGGACGAGTGGGCGACAGAATTTGAGGACACCACTGTTCATGTCGAGAGAGTTATAGCCTATTAGAGCAGGATGTTGAAGCCCACAGAGCAAAACTACAGCACTATGGAGAGAGAGGCCTTGGGTGCGAAGGACGCGCTAGTGAAATTCCAACCGTTCATCAAGGGAGAAGAGGGTGATACTCGTTATTGACCATGCTGCCCTCCAATATGCGCAGGTCTACGAGAACACTAATCAGCGGCCGGTGGCGTGGGGGGGCAGTGTACACGGTGTATCCTGGCCTACGGATTGTACACTGGGCTGGGTGTATCCATTCTAATATGGATCCTCTTTCAAGACTACCTCGAGTTTCCGCCGACAGCTCCTCCCGCTTCAAGATGATATTCTTTCTATTGTTCCTGATGATGACAAGCAGCAAGCAGCACACATCGCAAAAGACAGGGAAACCTTTGTGCCGGCAAGGAAAGCGGCATTTGTGGCCCTGTGGTGGAGCGACATTGTGGAGCAATTTGAGGCATTCCCCATCCAAACTCGCTGACAGAATAAGGTCTCAGAGGAGAATCTCGATCCAGAGGATGTCGGACAAGACATACTCAAGGGTTATTCCTCGGAAGAGCCGCCGGAAGAAGGAGAAGGGTCAGCACTTCCTTCCAGTCTTCTGACCCTTGGACCTTCCCATCAGGTGTCAACACCCCTTTGAAAGACGCTGAGGAGAGATGGGAAGAATACACCCATTTACTCCTGTCGGTTGACCCCGGAATTGATAGTGCAATTCGTTCAGGGTTACAAGACAGACTCGAATTTCCACAAGCTCTACATCAACAAGATACATAGTGCCAACAAGCTGCCTGACTTCTTATCGATTCCAGAAGGGGTCAAATGAATTGCTGGTATTTCCAAGATGCCGATTGGAATGTGAGACTCTGTGTACCTCCCTTCTTGGTACCTTACGTTCTCAAGCTGGTGCACGACTCAGTGGTGGGAGCGCTCACCAGGCCCCGCATCAATTTCCTGGCCCAGATGAAAAAAGGAAATATTCTACTGGCTGCAAATAACGTCAGATGTAGAGGAATTCACGGACACCTGTGATGTTTGCCAAAAGATCAAAATGGATCATTGCTGGTGAATGGGAGGGCTGAGACTGGTGCACGTACCTATGCGGCCCTTCGCAACGGTATCTCCAGACTTAATCACTAGTCTGCCCCTTCGGGTCCCAAGAAATTCACCGCAGTCCTCGTCATCATGGGCAAGTTGACCAATACTCAATCATGGTGGCCACCCTCAAACTGACAGTCAAAACCGAGGTGCTCAACACTACAATATAGCAGATGTTGCGAGCATACGTCGCGGAGGATTACATGTCATGGGCTCGTTGGCTCAGCGAAGTTTGACGTGCCTACAACTCCTCAGTCCATAGTTCCACTGGATACTCACCCGACTTTTTATTGTTTGGCTACCACTGCGAGTCTCGACGGCTCTCCTAGTCCCTCAGGGAGACCCTGCTCAACACCCTTTCCTTTCGAGCCAAAAGGCCGACAACTACATTGCTGTTATGGAGCAGCACAGGAAGTCGGCTCATGACACCTTGACACTAGCACAGGAGCGCCAAGCAAGAGCTCACAACAAACACCATCGACCCATAGAGGAAATCCAGCCTGGAGACCTCGTCACTATCAATCCACATACCCTCAAGCTCATGGATGCCACTGGCCTTGGCGTCAAACTCATCCAAAAGACCATTGGCCCCTTCAAAGTGGTGGAATGCATCAACCCCCTGGTGTACCGGCTTCGCCTTCCTGACAACTATCCCATGCACCCTGTCATCAATTTGGAACACCTATGATGGTATCGCGCGTCTCCAGACAAGTTTGGAGAATGGACCACGTTACCCCTGACCAGAGATCTTCTGAACACAACAGAAGAGTACGAGGTGGAAGCCATACTTGGCCACCGACTCTCCAGACGTAGAGACAGTAACCACCGTTGATTGATGTGCTCAGAACCTATATAAGAAACACACAAATAACCCCACTTGACTCGAGAGTGGCACAGAAACAGTCCAGAGACTGTTCCAACAACCAACAAACAAATCAAATGGCAATATGCACATTTCCAGAGATCCCGACGAGTTACAGCCTAGTACAGGGCCTTGTAAAGGTTGTAGGGAGAGGTTTCGTATCTCAAAGAGATGGTAGAGCAAACTGCATAGAACGTGTTTCTAGACACAGTGGAAATGTTGTTTCCAAACAAAGTAGATTTATAGCTTCGCAGCGTGTGTGTGTGTGTGTGTCCAAGCGACAGAGAAACAAGTTTAAAGTAGTCCCGTAGACTCAAGTAAGGCCCCTAGTTTATAGGCCAAGAACATTCACAGAGCTTTCCCTAAAGAGGTACTTTCTGAGCAACACCAGCAGTCACGTTTCCAAAGTTTTCCCTTGACGATACTTTCTGAAACCCGCTCCGCAAACAAACAACAATAATGTTTCTTTCAACAGAGTCCCAGTTCAACAGATTCTCAGAGTACAGACAGTTTCCAGGCAAAGCCCAAGTGCATTCCAGAATAATATATGATTCAGAAACAATTAAGATTTCGACTAATAGTGCTACTCTATAAGAGTGTGTTCGCCGAGGATCCCAGATCAACCCAATGCACAAGCGTGTAGCCTACTAGTTCGGGGGAAGATGCTGTGTTTCATCGTAGAAACACCCTCGGATACTTATACAACCACCAAGACACTGTTACAAAGCCCAAAACACAATCCCAATGAGTCAAAAGTCCGTTTATCCACCTCTTTAACCGTGTTTCCATCGGTTGTTCTTCCGAGTGTCGCCTCCCATTGGTTCCAACTGCGAGCACACCATGTTCCCTTGCCAATTACGAGGCAGAAACCCGTCAGCAGCACCCCTGTATTATTCAGAGGGTATGTTGATCACTGATAGATCGGCACTGCATCTCGCTCAACCTGTTTCTGCTTCAACTCAAGTCTCCCCTTGGTTTCCAAGCACGGAACTTGATAATACTCCTTTGTAGGTCTCGGTAGATACCCATTTCTATAGGGTTTCCCAGAAAGGGTTCTTGAGAAAGAACCTTGGAACGCCTTTAGAGTTGTGATCCAGATCCTCAGAATAGCCGACCACCTGTTTCGGTGTATCCGCATTCGATGGAAACCAGCAACTCTGGCAACCGAAACACTCATGACCAAGTGTGTCTCCCCTAGCATCTCAACACAACACAACACATTGCCAACTCCCGTTCCTTTGACCCATTTCCGTTGCTTAAGTGGATGTTGGAAACAAGTCAAAAAAGAAGTTCCTTGACTTATTATTCGGCTGCACGTTTCCCTTACAGTTTTCAGGGCAAGACTAGCCAATGAATGTTCTAATTCCTTAGAACGTTCACCCGTTTCTCTGTGGTTCACCTAACAGCTACCAGGAACCAGTACTGTTGCATAGAAACAACAGTTTCAGCAATGAGCACAATCAGAAACATGCAAAATTACGTGTATCTAACCATGGCCCAATTACTGGCTTATCACCGTATATACCTTGTATGTTGGAAGTGCTTCGACCCTTCCGAGGACACCTGGGTTCCAGAATGGGACTTGTGCAACGCCCCCGAAATGAGGTAGGAGTATTTGTCTCAGCACAACTTGTGTTTGGCGTAATTTTATTTGTGTTCCTCTAGGTTCACACCCGTTTAGTTCTTAGGCCTTAGGTAGATCTGAAGGTGCGGAATTTGTTCTTATTTACTTTCAAGGAGATCGTCTTCCGCTGATCTCCTAACTTTTCTCTCCTGACCACGACCATCACCGATGGACTTCGGGGTGACTTTCCCTTCTCTCACCCTTTTCGTCAATGGTTCACTGGATGAACACCTCTAAAAGGATTTCTGCATGCCTACGGTGATAAGCAGGCTATCTGGCCTTGCCTGGAATCTCGCTAATGTTGGGATTCCTGTGCATTACCAAGTTAGATGTACATCTCCAGGATTAACATGAGTCCCGAATGGTTAATCAGGCACATCCTGCATGAGGGTTTAATCAGCCCGGCCGAGAGCACATTAATCAGAACCTCCCATACTGATTAAGGTTCGATTCAACGGGTTTAATAATAGAGTCCTTATAATTGCTTGATTAAGGCTCTGTGGGGCCAACAAATATCAGGGAACTTAAATATCCACTCTGAATAACCAGTGTCTATCGGCAGAGGGTAGAACTGTGGGTTTGACGCACCTTGTTGTGGTTGATTTGGCCTATTCTGGAGACGTGTCTGGACACATGATTAATCCACCGATCAATGTTGCTATCCCAATATGGGTTCTTGACTCGGGCAAGGCTTCATCGGTGTATATCTCAACAACTACTGGGTGGTTCGGGGAGATTAGGGTATCTACAGAAAGCTGATACCCAACGTTCCTTGAATCTGAAGGCGTTAATCAAGGGACTTTAACCATTAAACTGGTTCAACTCTGTTACCGTCCCAATTTGGGTTCTTGGCTTAATCGGCAATTGACAAGGTTATATCTCGGGAACCACTAGGCGGATTAGGGAGTTCTGAGTGTCTACAGAAATGGGAGACACAGCGCTTTCTGAATCCAATGGTCCGAAGGGCAGGATAACACTATTTGGCTTGGAAGTTCAGTCGAGTCAGACAACCGATCGGAAACAAGGAGTTAAATGGCAGATCTTTAGCTTACTCAGGTAGTGTAATTAGAGTAGTGTAAGCGTAAATGTACAGTATATAAGGAGGGCAGTTCTAGTATGGACGCACTACTGCTGGGTGGGTGGCACAGGTGCTAGGTCCTGGTCTTAATTAAGAGACTTGGATCTAGGGCTTGTGTTCACTACCATAGTTGGGGTGGGGTAGGCACTGGGTCTCAGTCTCAATTAAGAGACTCAGATCCAGGGCTTGTGTTACTTCAATCGGGGTGGCGCAGGTGCTAGGTTCCGGTCTCAATTAAGAGACTTGGATCTAGGGTTTGTGCTGCAATGGGTAGTCCGTGCTTGTGATCCTGGACTGGTTCTATTAAGAGCTTTGCTTCGTTTGCACAATGTGATTAATATGTCTTGCCTTCGGTGGAAGTAAACACATAATTTGGGATTGTGATTAAGATGTGTGAAGGGATTTGGGATTTGGATTGAGAACATGGCACCACTACAGCAGCCTTGGAAGGCTTATTATTTGGGATTATGGGATACGGTCGAAAGGGACCTTAAACAATCAGCAGCCTTGGAAGGCTTATATTTGGGATTGGTTTGGATTGGTGTTGGATTGACGCACTCGGTTGGCTATGCCAAGAGAGGGTCTTAATCCCACCACAACAGTCTTGCACGCCGTTAGTCAAGTGCTCTCGTTCTGAGCACTTGATTAAGGGCTTCAAACCGGTCGAACTGATGTATCTGTGTCCCTTTTCTACTCCTTCACAATGTTGTGAAGAAGTCTAAAATGCATGAATACTTGTTGGCACATCTAATCTTGTGCAACCGGGGGAACAAGGATGTGGATTTCGGTTAGTGGTTGTGGCTTGTGCTGCTGCATTCCACTCATCGGTCCATGTTATCAGTAGTACTCCAGCTTTAGACGGACCGAGGCAAAGCCTTTCAACGGTAGCCCAGGTGTAAATGAATCCCAACCTTTTCTATGTACCCCAGAGTGGATACCTTCCCTGAGGAGACTCAACTGTACTCAGGGAAAAGGCTCCTCAGTTCTCAAAGCTACGAATACCCGCCACTCATCGACTACGTGTTTCAATGGAAGCTGCCCAGCCCCTTTTCTCACTTTGGTCACAAAGTGAGAACCTCCTACAATGGGCACAAGCAATGCTTTGAGCTGTGGAGCCCCAACTCTACCCAGCTCCCCTACTATGCGGGTATACGCTCAAGTGTGCTCGGACTCCGGCCCTCTACAACTTTAGAGCAGCGACGGTATGACAGCCACTTGGGGCAATTCGATCTGACTTTCACCTCCCAATACTACGATAGGAAGTGTCCTTGGCTCACCTTCGTTACTTTGCCAACCGAACTCACGGCCCTCGACCTGCCCTCCCACACTGAGTACATTCCAATAGTCTGTGCCTGGGAAGTAGACAACGAGCGTCCGTATCAAGGGTGCCTACGAGAAACCTTCATCCACAACCTCAATGAGTCTAACTGCACGGTGCATTCGAGGATCATGTCAATCGGCATACGTGTGTATTTTGAGCACACTGATCTCTGGAACAGTCGCCTGATATCACCTCTATACTCCAATTTCGATGAGCTCCACAATGCCTTGACTTTTGAGTAAGCTGTCGACGTTAGCTGACAAATTCAGCAATGGATACTCAAAAAGCACACCTGGTACCAAATAGCTGAATCATGGCTGGACTACCAAGGGAAAGACCTTGTGCTTTCAGCTGTTCAAGTCAAGGCTGCTAAGGAGAAATATGTGGGGGTCTGGATCCACGGTGTCTCGGAAGAAGACCTCAAGTTCTTCCTCGGACACGCTCAAGTTCCTTGCTTCCTCATTCACGAGCTAGTTGAGGGAGAAACTCCTGGCAAACTTGTAGTGACCGACTTTGTCCAAGGTACTTCCCGTTGCTCAATTGCTTGACCCGCAGAACTCGGAATACGACCGGGTCGCCCTGAGGCTTAACGGAGAACATACCCTCCACAATGGTTCGCTGCCCCTACCGGGTGTCGCCTTTCGTCCCAACAACAAATGACTACTCTCCAGAAGTTGTAACCAAAATGGGCCGTGTCCTCTCGAAAGATCTGTCCGTTCTGAGTCTCCTGGAGGAGTGTCCATCCCCGGCTTGGATGAGGATGAGGAGTTACCTGCGGATGAGCAAGCTACAGTTTCCACTGGCTCTGAGTGGACAGCGACACCGCACTCAATGACCTCGGGAGCCGAAGTCACAGTAGCCATGATGGAGGAGGTAAAGATCACCGTGCCCAATACCTTCATGCTGGAAGGCATGAAGGGTTGGCTAGCATTGGCGATGAAGTGAGTGGTGGGAGGACATTGGCAGCGAATAGTTCGCGTAGAGTGGCGCCTGCACACCCACTACTATATTGAGTTCAATACGGACAACACAGCGCTCCGTGTGAAAGGCCTAGTCAATGCGAAGGATGGAACGATCTGGCTTGTGGAGTTCACAAGGAGCAGGGATTTTGATGAGGTGCTGAGCAAGCATCCTGTCGTCGTATCTCGCCCCGCTACTCCACCGCTGCTGACCATCGATCAGGAACATCCTGCTATTCCAACACCCTTTGAACACAGGCACCTTCGGTCACCCTCCACGCGGAATTCAGCACGTGGACCCACACCCTTCTCAGCGAGACAGGCCTACGAGTCCTAGGGATCTGCGAGAAGCTATTACTGCACCTATAGTTGTACCCACATATATATGTACCCTGCCCTGGCAGGGGGGTACATGAATTATATCCAATGGTTGGCAGCACAGCCAACGACCACAATATAGATATGTACCATATATATATATGTTTTCCCGCTGTAAAAAGAAAGACAGCTTCAGGGGTTGAACCAAAAGCCTTAACATGATCTTACCATATATGACAAGCAACAATGATTACCACTAGACCACTGGTGCTATAGAAACAAATAGTACTAAGAGGCTAGGTTCATCAAGAAAACACCATAATAAGCCTTGCAATCACCCTGTACAGCCCGCATAGGGCCTGGTTAGGGGTTAGGGTGGTTAGGGTTTGGGTTAGAGGTTTGGGTTAGAGGTTAGTGCCTTGTTCTCAGGTATATTTATTTTATTTGGTTAGGGGTTAGGGTTGGTTAGGGTTTTGCAACAGTCTAAAACACATAATAAACAGTGATAAACACTTTTCAAAGACCTAGGGCAGCTTGCCTGCCCTAGGTGTGGGTATAAGCAGTCCCAGGTAGGGTAAGGCTAGCCTTACCCTAGCTGGGTAACAAAGTCTCACAATATGGTCCCTTTGGTCTAGTGGCTATAGGCTCTAGTTTATTAATGATTACTGAGAGGTCTGTTGTTCAATCCTCCTTTTGGCCCAATAATCCTTCTTTTAGCCCAATATTCTTAGCCCTACATATATATATATGCAGCGACTGGCAGGCCTACCAGCAATAGGATATATATCTATGTACCCCCCTGCCACGGCAGAGTACATTGATATAAAAGGTACAGCTACACCTCCTTACTGACGCTCCCGTTCTCCCCCATGCACATATCGCTGTTTGCGATCACCGCCGTATTGTTGTCCACCCATGAACCCCATCTATTGTCGACCATGCAGTCTACCCTACCAAAGGCGTAATTCTTGTTCTCATTCGCTGTCTCCTTACAGAAGAGGAAGGATGAGAAGTCGCTCTCGCTCTCCTTGAAGGTGGAGTTGATCCTCAGAACATATGCGTACCTCGAGATCCAGGGCACAAAGTTTGAGCAGCAGCCCAGGAGGCAGACGAGGTTGTTCCTCCTCCACAACCGCGATACAAGTGGCAGATTCACACATGGGGGCTACGGTCAAGGAATTGTCACCGGCCCTCATGGATGTCGACCCACCGAACTCGGGGTCTAGCATGCTGACTCAACTCATGATCCCTGGGGAAGGACCCTCCTCGTCAATACAGGACAAGTGGCAGGGTGAAACACTGTTCAAGCAGATGGCCGTGAGCCTGGAAGAACACTAGGGTTACCAGGAGATGCTGGTAAGACTTCGAAAGGGAAGAAAAGAAGGCGAGATAGACCACCCAAGGCAATTCAAGAACGTCTGGATGCTAAGAGGCACTTACTATATGCTATTCATGTTCCCACTCCCAGCGGATTATGTATTTACTGTCATGTGATGTAGATTATGAATCTGATCTAACTTGCTCAAAACCTCCATGTCATACTGAGTGCAACTTGCATGGAAGTGGTACACTATGTCTAGCCCACCACCTCAGCTGAGCATCCATTCAACTGCTCTCCGCCCCCGGATGACAGGGTCCAATCACAGGATCACACGAAGTCCGGGCGAGAGGCTTCCACTCTCGCTGATGGCACTGAGCTCGACTTTGAGCTCAGGTTTAGTGCTCCTGGCACTACGCTTAGGCCTTACCAACGAGAAGATCTCTACCAAAGCTCAACCGCTTCACAGAGTCCTGAAGCAGAGGCATTCACTCAAATGTGTCTTGATTACTTGTCTGCCCCAGGTATGATACATTTTTATTTTGCATCCCGAGTTTCTGATACTGATTCCATTTTATAGCAACCTCTGTCAACACTGAATGGCTTTTCTCCTTCTCAGCAAGGACAATAATGAAACTCTGCAACCAGCTGTCTAAGAAATCTGCCCATTCCGCTATGATGGTTGGCCAGTGGGCAAGTGACCTGGACCTCATTGCAGTTGATAAGTTCAAAAGCCAGCTTGTTGAGGGTTGGACATGCACAAAGAAGCGGAGAGCACCAGCTTCAGCTGAGGCACAGGGATCATCTAAAGTTATTGTTGTTGAAGACAACAGCTCATAGTTCAGTAGCTGAAATTGAACTTTATATGCATGCTATTCATGAATAACTCACAGCTAACAAATATTCAAACTCACTGAATGTGAATAGTTGCCACTCCCGAGTATTCGCGAATACAGCTTACTAATCCACGAATATTCGCCATCAATACTTGTACGAATGTGAATATCATTTCTCCCACTTCAATGAATATTCATATTTGCGAATGTATATTTGTGCTACTCTACTAGGCTGTGAGTTAACTTGTGACAAGCCCTATGACTCTCACTTCCATTGATATTCCCCTTATATTTCATTTATCTCACACACAATTTTCCTACATATACTATGTATCCTCCTTACCAGACTCACCATTTTGATCCTCACATTTGATCTACCTGTCTTGTACTTGCATTGCTCTCTCACTCCATTTCCCTTCAGTGCAAAATACAAAAGTGAAATGGATGAGCCACTGGGGAATAGACCAGGATAGTGTTGAGAACATAACCGGTAAAGAGCAAGGAGTAGCACCAAGAGGAGGGCATTTAGGGAGTAAGGGTTGATGCAGGGCGGTAGATGAGGCAGAAATGGGTATTGGGGAATAAAAGGAAGGGGAATGAGGGTAATCAGCTGAGTGGTTGAATAATCTGGTTCCATGGTATAAGAGAAGAGTTGAGCATTAGAGGAAAGGGATCAACTAAGATACAACTGAAGATGTTTATTCTTTAGTAAGGGCTTTCTGCTTGGGAATAACACTTTGCCCAGTCTGCACCACATACAAACTTTCATATGAGAGCAAGTTCTGTTCTCGGCCTATAACAAGTATGTTGTGTGGAGACCACAGTCCAACCCTAAAGGGTATTGGGAGCCAAAAAGGAGTTCTGAGGGGAGACAAGAGACCCAACCGTTGTGTATTTTCCAGTGCAGAGGTACAGAAGGGGACTTGAGATGAAGGGACTGGGATAGAGAATGAGTCCATACTAAAGGTGTACATAGAAGAGGAACTTACTTTGAGTAAACCCCATCCCTTCACAGAGCAGGAACATTGCAGAGGTGAGCCATTGGTAGCACCATCAACATTCCATGGACATATGGCACAATCATTGCAATCAGGGAGAAAAGACCTTCCAGCAGGTAGGAATGCAACTGAGGTAACCAAATTGGTGTGCCCCTCCAGTGGCTCCCTGGGTGCAGTTCCAGTCTCTGCATCCCAAATGTGCACAGTGTGTCATAGGAGCTAGACACAATTCTCTTGCCATCAGGTGAGAAGGCAACTGAGGTGACTGGATTGGTGTACCCCAGGGGCTCCCTGAGTGCAGCTCCAGTCTCTGCATCCCAAATGCGCACAGTGTTGTCATAGGAGCCAGACACAATTCTCTTGCCATCAGGTGAGAAGGCAACTGAGGTGACCCGATGGGTGTGCCCCTCCAGTGGCTCCCTGAGTGCAGCTCCAGTCTCTGCATCCCAAATGCGCACAGTGTTGTCATAGGAGCCAGACACAATTCTCTTGCCATCAGGTGAGAAGGCAACTGAGGTGACCAGATTGGTGTGCCCCTCCAGTGGCTCCCTGAGTGCAGCTCCAGTCTCTGCATCCCAAATACACACAGTGTTGTCATAGGAGCCAGACACAATTCTCTTGCCATCAGGTGAGAAGGCAACTGAGGTGACCGGATTGGTGTGCCCCTCCAGTGGCTCCCTGAGTGCAGCTCCAGTCTCTGCATCCCAAATGTGCACAGTGTTGTCATAGGAGCCAGACACAATTCTCTTGCCATCAGGTTGAGAAGGCAACTGAGGTGACCAGATTGGTGTGCCCCTCCAGTGGCTCCCTGAGTGCAGCTCCAGTCTCTGCATCCCAAATACACACAGTGTTGTCATCGGAGCCAGACACAATTCTCTTGCCATCAGGTGAGAAGGCAACTGAGGTGACCCGACCGGTGTGCCCCTCCAGTGGCTCCCTGAGTGCAGCTCCAGTCTCTGCATCCCAAATGCACACAGTGATGTCATCGGAGCTAGACACAATTCTCTTGCATCAGGTGAGAAGGCAACTGAGGTGACCCAACTGGTGTGCCCCTCCAGTGGCTCCTGAGTGCAGCTCCAGTCTCTGCATCCCAAATGCGCACAGTGTTGTCATCGGAGCCAGACACAATTCTCTTGCCATCAGGTGAGAAGGCAACTGAGGTGACTGTACCAGTGTGGCCCTCCAGTGGCTCCCTGAGTGCAGCTCCAGTCTCTGCATCCCAAATACGCACAGTGTTGTCATAGGAGCCAGACACAATTCTCTTGCCATCAGGTGAGAAGGCAACTGAGGTGACCCCAACTGGTTGTGCCCCTCCAGTGGCTCCCTGAGTGCAGCTCCAGTCTCTGCATCCCAAATGCACACAGTGTTGTCATCGGAGCCAGACACAATTCTCTTGCCATCAGGTGAGAAGGCAACTGAGGTGACTGGATTGGTGTGCCCCTCCAGTGGCTCCCTGAGTGCAGCTCCAGTCTCTGCATCCCAAATGCGCACAGTGTTGTCATAGGAGCCAGACACAATTCTCTTGCCATCAGGTGAGAAGGCAACTGAGGTGACTGGATTGGTGTGCCCCTCCAGTGGCTCCCTCAGTGCAGCTCCAGTCTCTGCATCCCAAATGCGCACAGTGTTGTCATTGGAGCCAGACACAATTATCTTGCCATCAGGTGAGAAGGCAACTGAGGTGACTGGATTGGTGTGCCCCTCCAGTGGCTCCCTGAGTGCAGCTCCAGTCTCTGCATCCCAAATGCGCACAGTGTTGTCTTCGGAGCCAGACACAATTCTCTTGCCATCAGGTGAGAAGGCAACTGAGGTGAACCCAACTGGTGTGCCCCTCCAGTGGCTCCCTGAGTGCAGCTCCAGTCTCTGTGTCCCAAATACGCACAGTGTTGTCATCGGAGCCAGACACAATTCTCTTGCCATCAGGTGAGAAGGCAACTGAGGTGACCAGATTGGTGTGCCCCTCCAGTGGCTCCCTAAATGCAGCTCCAGTCTCTGCATCCCAAATGCGCACAGTGTTGTCCCAGGAGCCAGACACAATTCTCTTGCCATCAGGTGAGAAGGCAACCGAGGTGACCAGACCAGTGTGGCCCTCTAGTACAGCAATTATGTTTGGCCACTGTTTCATTCTCCCTTTTGTAATTGATAACAATTGTGGGAATTCATCTGAGAACCTTTGAAGATTTCAGACTGCTCTGGTGCCAAGGCCAGTGCTGATAGATAAATGTGAGGAGCACTTTGATTGATTGCATCCCAAAGAAGGAAATAAATCTTTTGGCGTCAGTCACAAATTGGATGAGGGATGGGCTCTAGTGATCTTCAGTCCTCATAACATCTCATAAGATCATTCCTAGACATACCTCATTTGCCCAAACTATCAATTTAGCTAGAGCCTGCTGTCCATAGCCTACAATCCCAAGTAAACTCAACAACTCCAGCCAAAACAGAAACTTTTTGAACAGCAAGTTCTGCACTTTTAGGCCACGCCATGAATCATAGGCTATCCCCACTAGATGATCCACCCAAAATTGTGCAGCATATCGGAGATGTGATGGGATTGTAGTTGTCAAGTCGCCACTGGAAATCTGGCATGTCAATGTTTCGCAAGTATGAGGTTGGTAGATCACAGATATTGAATTTCAGTTGCCTGTCCAACACCTTCATAAGAGCAGACACTAGAGCTCGCTGCTGATTGTCTGCGCCACAGAGGATTTCAGGCCGGGTTGCTTGAACATAAGACATCATGAACTCTCTGAATGAGAGATGTATGATTCTGATTGCTGCCCCTGGAGTATCAGAAACATGGATCACAGCACTCAGAGGGAGTAGTGTCCCCAGAAGAACTGTTTTATCCAGTTCAAGGAGGTCTGCCAGACTCTGGTAATCCAAAGGTTCCAGGAGCTGCATAATTGTACTCAGAATCTTCATGGTTCGATCATGTGAGCGTTGAGCACGCCGATCTCTGTGGGCTGCTACTGGAATGGCATAATTCACAATCCGGAGATATAGATCATGCAGGTTCTCGAGACCTTCACCATCCAGGAGGTCATCCACAGATTCTTGGGGGGATGTTTGTGGTAGTCCTGCAAGAACATAACGCACAGCTGTAGCTGCAAAAACAAAGAGTCCATTTGCACGGGTTTGTTATTTCTTCTGCCTGTTCTTTCTGAATTTTCCAGGGATCAGGTGTAATCCAGTTGGCCCCATTAAGTGATTGCTCAACATAGAGCTGGATATCGCCCTGGACTGTACTGTGTTCAATCTCATCAAGGACAACTCTATGCACCATAGAAAGCCGTGGTTGAAATTTCAGGTAAGAAGGAACATCAGGGCGTCCAGTCAGAAAGAATCGGATATGGGCCGGGATTTGATCAATGCTATTGAATAGCCATGACAAGAAATTCTGGCCACGGTCTTGACCACATTCATCCAGAGCATCAAGACAGATCACCCATGGTGGCGAAGAGGGAGGTAGCTTTGCAAGAATTTCTACAACCAGTTTCTGGAACTGCAGGCGTGGTTCTGCCTCGCAAATGCCAGTACAATCTTTCTCTAGTAACTTGATGAGATGAGCCTGAAAGCTAGGACTATAATCTGCAAGCTGCATAGCAAGTGTTGTAGCAAGGTGATTTATCTCCTTGCGGTCTGTGTAGTCACGGGAAAAGAAAAAAGATGCTGCAAGAGTCTTTTTCTCCTCGGCCAAGATAGTTGCAACTGACTTTGCAATTGTGGATTTGCCTGATCCTGCAACCCCACTGAGCATGACCAGGCGGATTGAATCAGGAGTGCTGGTCAAGCATGCAACAAGGTCCCTGATTATGTTGACTCGTGTACCATCCATGCATTTCTCGGGTGTGTTGGCAGCATTATAGCGGGCTGCCACACATTTGAGACTTGCTAGAATCTCTCTGGTGTTGCCTCTGTCGAATTTTCTGTTATTGAGAAATAATATTCAGGAGAGGATGAACCAACATACAAATTCACAGTGAAGTTTTCAGTCTTGACATCATAAGACATCCTGGGACCCTCTCCAGTACCTCCATCCCCACCTTGTCTTCTACCTTCCCCCCCTTTACCCCCCTACACCACCTGGGAATGATAAGTGATAAGATTGGCTTATCAATTTTGCAACACACCATAGATGGTTTGATTAACTGTGTGGGCTTTGCTAGCCTGGTGAGACATATAGGGCCAGTGTCAATTGGTAGAGACTCTGAGTAGAGTGTGGATCTTGTGTATACAGTGCAGTAGATGTGGAGGTGAAAGAACAAGGGTTGGCTGACAGCTCACTGACAGACACAGCCAACATGCGGCCACATCGGGAAAACGGTGGGATTATCAATGGCTAGAACACATCAGATGGACGCAGATATATAGTGATTGGGAAAATGGCTCAAATTTTTCATTTGCGAATACCAATGACTAGAACAATGCACGCAGATAGCACATAAATCTAGTATATTCTGCCGCAAATTCAAGCCATCATTATTACACCCATGAACTTCGGTTTCGAATGTTCTGCCGTAAACCAGGGTTCAGGGTACCGATGCGCACATTTCGCCCCGGCCAACCTCAAGATATTATATTATACCCCGCGCTTTCGGCCGCTCCGGCCCCCTACCCAAGTAAACTACTTTGTCGCTCGCCGATTATCCCTGACATCCTCCAACTTACCGGCCCGCGCTTCCCCTCCACTCAATCGCGCGGCCCGCCGCTCTTGATGGAGTCCGCCCGATAATCGCGACTCCCCCGATGCTGCCACCTTTTCAATCTACGCGCACGCCTTCCCGCCCCACTGCGCCTTCGGCCCGACGCATTTATTTGGTACAGCGTGGCGCCGTCGTCCGTCGCTGCCGCGGTGATCAGATCGCTCTCTGACTGATATCTTCGACGCTCGACTGGGGCCCGCTATGCCTCGAAAACAGCCTCTCATTTGCCTGGAAGCAGGCTCTCGTCGTACACCACTGAGAAGACGGGTGGGAGAGTGAAGTGGGTGTATCGAGGTGCGCCGTGCGCTAACGCTTGTAATCTTCTTGCACGCTGATTTCGTGTGCCTCTTCCCATCCAGTCCCCCACGCCGCGCCGCACGCGTTCTGCGTAGACGAGAATCCTCGTCTCACTGTGTGTACGCCTTGGGATTGCCTGCCTGCGCTGCAAACCCACATCGCGAGCACTGTACGTGCCCTTCCACTCTCACCGATCTCCGCTTACGATCTTGTAGGTATTCCATCATCTTATTTGGCGTCGTACCGCAATCCTCGCCGCGTTTTCTCATACCACCTCGTTCTCAGTGCACGGCGTCGTACCTGTGACACGTCTCAGCGCACACGCTCGCATAATCGGTATGCATTTGATTTTCTGGTATCTCTCCTTCATTCATTGACTGCGCGTAACAGGCGCTGCTAGACCACTCCTCAATCGCAATTCAACCAAGTACGTCCAGCATCGTATATGTGCGCTCGAGTCCACGCCACGCGAAGCCTGCAGTAACACCATATCACTTACGACGCGCGAGATGCTCGGTGTCGCGCTCGAATGCCCTGCGCACCCCCCAAGTACGATTCGGAGCCTTTCTGGGTGCATTTCTCTTCCCTCTTCCCCTTCCCCTCTCCTGCCCTTTCTTCATTTTCTATTCCTTCGCCCCCTCCTTAGTCTCTCTTTTTTTTCGCCTTTCAGGCATACATACTCACTTCCTCGTCAGGCGTGCACCCCGTCCGAAGCTCCCAAATATCAAGAGGCGTGAGCTCGCACACCCGCAACGATCTTTAGCAGCACCGCCTTCCGTACGGCAGAGTGGTGCTTCTTCCGACGCCCCCGACGTCTTCTCCACGGTGTCGATGCTCCATACGACGTGCGCCGCGACCAGCAGCGCCGCTCGCTGCCCGGGGGGCCATCTACAACACCACGACAGCGCGCATGATCCGCTACAGGCGCGTTCTACCGTTCCTGCCACCCCCACGGGCTCGACACCACGCCGGCGCGACCACAAGCCCCAACCGAACTACCAGCCGCACGCGCAGCACGCGACGCTGGCGTGCCTCGCCGCCGACGACGCCTCGTCGCCTTCCCGCACACCGTGACTCTTCAGCAGTGTACTGCCGTCACCGACCGACGCCTGCGTCTGCCGTACTCCCCAGCACCACCTTCATCGCCTCCTGCGTGCGCAGCGCGTGCGATGGTCGTTCCCCATCGCCGGCGCCGCTTTTATCGCCTCCTCGCGCGCCAAGTGCATCTCCAGCAATTAGCACTCTCCCCGATCCACACGCGCGCAGGGCGCTTGCATGCACGACCCTCGCGTGCGCAGCACCTGCAGCAGCCGCTGCCCATCCCCCGCGCCACGGTTATCACCTCCCTGTCCGCCGCTACCGTGTCCAGCGCCTGATTATCCTCCGCTCGAGGCCAGCTCGTGTCCGGCACCGGGAGTACGACGCGCAGCATCGCCGGAGCACGCAGCAAGTGCAATGAGCATTCCCCGTCGCCCACGCCGCCTTCATCGTCTCCCCGGGCACCGCGCCTATCTTCTGCGCCGACGCCAGCGACCGCTCGAAACCTTGGCCTGCCGCGCACCGCGAACAGGACGGGTACCACCCCCCCGTGCGCAGCACACGCTGCAGCTGTCCCCCATCGCCCCATACCCTCCCCGCTTCCCACCTCCATCCTCAGCCCTATACCGCTCCGCTCGTTGACTCCGCCCGGCGGCTGCGTTTGCCGCGATAACAGTGCCATGGGCTGACATGGCACGGACCACACGGAGGCGATGCGCACATGGGACCCGACACGACACATTTTTAGCTCGTGTCTTCTATACCAGCCCCCGTTTTATCCGTCCCTGCTCCTCCTCCCAAGTTACGCCTTGCCATACATATACATTATTCGAGTCTGTTCGATACGTTATTGATTGTGCAGCGAACACAGTCTTGTCATCGAGTAATTTGGTGTACAATATCCTCTTTTTTTTCGCGGACTAGCGCTGGTGTGCGTCTTAGGATCCTTGGGACGTGTTGGTGATGTCTTGAATAGGAAAGAGGCATGAGTTAGTTTCTCAGGCTCCAACTTGACTTCAAGCCACGACCACGGTTGCCGAACTAGTTCTTCGCGCTGTGTATCTTCCTTCTTTCCTTCGGTCAGATTTTCTCCGGGCGATGGCAACCAGACAACCGTTTTCAAGGACCTCAAAAAAAAATAGTTATCATTCGCTGGCACTGGAGGCTTTCAAATTTTGACGCGCGCCCTGGTTGGATCTAGCCAGAACTCTCGGCTTTTCTCGCCTATGCAGGACTTCCTCGCACCTCCAATGGACACCCTGAGTCGAGGAATCTGCTATTGTGCAAAAGGTGTGGCCCCGAATCTCGACTCACCGATCGCTAGCCAGTCCTTTAAATTGGGACGCAGGGCCTCCTCAGCTCCCTCCTCTACTGCTCGTCGCCAGGTGCTATTGCTCGGCGCCAGCTCTGTCTCTTCCGTTATAGTCCCTCTTTCTGTTAACTCTACTCGAATTGTCAATTAGGCACGATACGACTTCATCTCAAATAAATTCCTTTGTCTTAGTGTCATGCATCGCGGGTTACTCATTCCAGAGGTCGGCGAGCGTATATGTGGAGTGGCCGAATTCTCGACACTCGCTGCCCTTGCGCGAACGTGTCAGGCCTTCCAGCAACCCGCGTTGGCGGTTCTTCGGGCGAACCAAAAGGATTTAATGCAGTTGCTGAAGTGCCTGTTTGGTTACCTGGTACCTGGTGTCATCTCGGAGAGACGCTCCAGCGACTGTGGTCTGTTTTGCGTTCCATCTGCTTTTGCCGCTAACTCTGTCCGCCTGTGACAGAAATTCAAGCGTTCAATTCTACCCTCCGATTTGAGAATGTTGTTTTACGCGGCGTTTGTGAAGAGTTTTATCCAGGATGGCCGGCATTCGGCTCAGTGGGACGTATATGCGGCTCTGAGCCTCGTGCTACCCGCGTATCCCTTATTCCCCAACCTTCGCCACTTGACTTGGCGCACTCCTGACCATGTCCTTCCTTTCCTCCGTATGCTCGCCGGGACCAAGCTGCGGTCTAAAGCTCCTGATTTGTGGAGCAGCGAAGTTGTCCGCTCAGCTCTCCTCCCTTACTTGACGACCTTTTACCCGGGACTCACTCGCGTCGAAATCGACTCTCCCCGGACCAGTGTTTCTATCGTCTGCAAGGCGATCTCCGCTGCCCTTCTCACCTTTAACCACCTGGAGAACTTGAAAATCGCGTATCTGGATGGGCCCACCTCCATGGTTTACATATCCAGCATTTTCCCGATTTGCACGCAAAATTCCGAGCTGAGGTCGCCGCCCTTCGCGAGCTTGTCGTTTTTCCGAGGCTCTAAATTCCATAACGAGCCTTTTAGATGCGATTGATTCCGACGCTCTCGACAAAATCACTCTCGACACACTCGACCTCACTACCTAGGACTGGTTTGTCCAGCCCTTGGCCGACGAATCATTGAGCCCTACCGAAGTCTGGTCATCGTTGATTTCATCGTTGGCGCACGAATCTAAGACGCTCACGAAGCTGTACCTCAGAGAGCGAATCTCATTCCACGACACTCCCGACGCTCTCGACCGCATGCTCTCTGTCGATTGGTTCCACCCTCTCCTTTCGGATAATTCTAATGGGAAACCCGGTTTCTCAGAGAAACCCTTCTCATCAGAGAAATCTTTAAATATTCTAATGGGAAACCCTGTCGCGCATGTCCGGCCATCCATCGGCTATCACGGCTGTCAGCTCGAAACCCGGCTAAGTTTTCTCAGCAACCCCTACTTACAGGATGCCATTCTTATTACTCTCACTGTGACGTTGAATTCTCCCATTGGGAAGCCGGCTTGATCTCCGCATCCTGAAAGATTGATTGTGGCAGATTGCCGAATTTAGTGAGTTGGGATGGATAATCTGTCTGCAGGTATCAGTAAATATTAAGTTTCCAGATTAGTGCAAGTGCTAGGGAGAGAGGAAAATACTCCCAGAAATACCAACAGCCCTGGTCGGGCCTCAGGGAGGGCTTTGCCGAAAATCGGCAGGACTGATGGCCGATCAAACATTCTCGGCACTCAATCTTGAGCTCTTTTCCCTAGCTGCAGGAGTGTAGCTCTAGCCCATAGGACAGTTATTTGAAAAGATGACTATAACTCAAGTGAGTTGCAGTTACTCCAGCAGTGGTTCAGTGTAAATAAAGCCGTTATTTTGATCGGAATGGCCAACAACCCAATTGTTGCTGATGACAGGCTAAATACAGAACCACTCAACTACACCACCGTTTTGGGGAGCCGGGTCTATTTGATGCAAATGAGCCGACAAAAAATACGCCCTGAATCAATGAAAAAATAGGGTGAAATCTACCTTGAATTGATATCGAGACTCAAAGGTCGAAATTTTGTCAAAATTGATGTCGAAATGTGGGTGGGAATATTTCTGTGCTTCCGGCGTCTACGTAACATCATTTGTGACCGGATGTGATGTGGGATCAGCAAATTTCTGTCGATGTCGAAACGACGTCGGCCTCAGGCCCTGCCTACGTCCTCCCCCAGGCCAGCCTTCTGCACCGCCGATCATTATCAAAGAAAATATCTCTAAGTCCCTAACTGTGCAGCTGAAACCAAATAAGGCCAAAACACTTTTTTCATTCACATCACAAATACTTTGTAGCGCTCCAAGTTGCTCCCTTGTCTTCTCTGCTCCGCCAGCACCAATTTTCAATCCCAACAACCTTGGCCCGAAAGACACCTCTTAGCACTCTTCCCTGCACTCTGCCTCGCCCTCCTACTGCCGGAATTGTGCGTGCCGCCACGTCACAGCCTGAGGTGTGTTGCGCGCTGGCTTCAAGTTTTCCATACACTCACTCTGTTCACAGCTTGGGCTCTCCTACGTCGCTACCTATGTCAATTGGTGAGTGCCCATATTGCTCCCTTCATAATGGCTCCCCCTGTCCTCAGCACACTCTTGCTACTTGTATACACACTGTTACGTTCTGTATTATATTTTCAATAAAAAACCACAGTGTCCCGTGCGTCCTGTATACTGCATTAAATTTAGGAAAAAAAAATTGTGCCTAATCAAAAACATCAATCCAAGGTCGACTAAAGACATCAATTTGGGGTGGGGTTCATCGACGTTGAATCAACGTTGGCTCATTTTGGCCGGTTTGAGGTCAGTTTGATGGCCGAACTAACTTCACAGCCTCCAACCTGGGCCCCAGGTCGCTGACAAAACGGTGGGGTAAGTATAGGGAGAATATACGCACTACACCACATCAACACAATGAAGCCTCAAAAGATACTCGCGCCGAACAAACATGCCCATGCTGATCTTCGGTGTAGCAAAGATCTCGGCAAGGGTTTCCTGGGAAACCCGGATTCTCAATAACATGCCATATTTTGGTAGGGGTTCCCCAAGAAACCTAGAATTATCCCTCCTTTCGTGCACCAATTTGACCAAGGTCGTGATCCTCACTGCGAACGGCATCAATATTGACGACACATTTTTGAAGCGGATGGCTACAGCTTGACCACAGCTCTGAATGCCAGTTTGTGGGGTACGCCCCGCAGGCCACATTGGCTGGGCTCCTCCCCTTGGCACAGCAGTGCCCGCGCCTCAAGTCGCTCGCCCTCGTTTTGGATGCGACTCGCGCAGACCCTGAAATACTTAGAAACAGGATCAGCAACTGCACCCTCGCCCAACTCGACATTGTCGAGTCGCCGCTGTCCTCGCCCGGCGCAGTGGTGGCCTTCCTTGCTGCGATATTTCCGAATATGCAGGGAGCGATAAATATGGAGGCTTGGGCGTTGGTTAGCACCTTGGTTGAAGGGAAGGTTTATGCCTGGGTGCAGGAACCCATGCCAGTCGATTGATCACGCACGAGTCGGGACTTTTGCGAGTTGGGTATCACCTTGGCGAGTTTTTCCCTAAGAATGGGGACAGCCGCAGTATATTACAATATTGAACATGGTTTGATGAGGGGTTGAATGCATGATGGCTGTCCATTGCTGGTCAAGGACATCCGGAAAATAGACTGCCCCAGTTGCCCGTATAAATCCGACTCCTGGTCGTAGAGTCCGATAGAGCCGAAGCAACCAACTTGCTTGTTTATTTTCCAAACGCCATTGAATGAGCGAACCCGTTATCATTGTTGATCATTTGATTTGCAAGCTATATGGCTGTAGACGGTGGTCGAGAGTAGACCACTCACTTTCCTTTCTCGGCACCCCCCTAAATCACCCCCTAAATCGTCCCAAATTGGAAATTCATCTCCTTTGTCTTGCCATCATGCATCGCGGACTGCTCATCCCAGAAGTCGTCGAGCTCATATGCGGAGTGGCTGATTTCCCGACGCTTTCTTCTCTTGCGCAAACTTGCCAAACCTTCCAGCCTCCCGCGTTGGCCGTTCTTTGGGAGACCCAATTCGGTTTGATGCAGTTGCTGAAGTGCATGCCATCCGACCTTTGGGAAGTGGTTCCGGCTCATAACGGTACTCAGGCGATCTGGGTATGTCTCTCTACCCTATTCGCGTTTTTGCCGCTAACTCCCTCCGGTCGCAGAACATCCAGCGGCCAATTGTCCCTGCCGATTTGACGCGAATGTTATTTTATGCGGAGTATGTGAGGACATTCATTCAGGAAGACCACCAGTCGACAAAATTGGATCCATATGCGGCTCTAAGCATCGTGCTGCCCGCCTCTCCCCTATTTCCCAACCTCCGTCACTTGACTTGGCAAGTCCCTGACGACGTGTTTCCCTACTTCCGTATGCTCGCAGGAAGCAAGCTTCGGTCCATAATTCTTGACCTATGGGGCTCCCAGGTTGTCCGCTCCACCCTGTTCCCTTACTTGACAGCATTCTATCCCAACCTAACTCGCGTCGCAATCGAATTTGGTACCGTGGATGCCCCGATTGTGAAGGAGGCGGCTTATTCTGCCCTTCGCAGCTTGAATCGCCTAGAGAGAGTGAAAATCAATTGTCTGGATGGTCCCACCTTGCTGCACCTGACGGGACTGCCGAACCTCGATCGTTTACACATCCACTATTTCCCCGATCTACACCTAGACTTCCGGCCACCAGTGTTCACCGCCCTTCGCCAATTCATCGCGTATTGCGAGTCCATGAAGCTCATAACCAACTTCTTCAACGCGCTTGAATCCGACACTCTCGACAAAATCGAACTTACCGTCGAGTCCACGGCTGTCGCCGAAGAGTGGCCAGTCCTAACCTCATTGTTGGCTCGGAAGTCCAAAACCCTCACCAAACTGTACCCCCCACAGCGGTTCTCGTACGACCACGAAATCCCCGATGTCCTCGAGCTCATGCTCCCCGCAGATTCCTTCCAGCCTCTGCTTTCATGCGTCAATTTGACGGAGGTCCACATAGTGATCGGGCATGGTATCGATATCGACAACGCCTTCCTGAAGCAGATGGCTCAGGCTTGGCCGCAGCTCCGAACGCTCGACCTATCTCCTGGATGCCAGTCCGCGCGATACGAGCCCCGGGATACTCTAGCTGGGCTCATCCCCCTGGCGCAGCACTGCTCGCACCTCGAAACGCTTGCCCTCGTCTTAGATGCCACTTCCATCGATCCATACACCAAAGAAAAACCCGGAGCCGGTGTCCGCAATCTAACGCTCCTCGAGCTCGACGTCGTCGAGTCGCCGGTAGACTCGCCCGCCGCAGTAGCGTCGTTCCTTTCTGCAATATTTCCGAATTTGCGGAGGGTTTCGTCGCGCAAGGATGGGGAGCGGAATATACTGATGCCAGACGGGGAGGAGAACATGGTTGAGTGGGAGTCGGTTGGAGCGTTGGTTCACGTGATCTCGTCTGCCCGGGCACAGGAGCATTATGTTCCAGACACTATGTTAGTCGATAGAGAATGATGCTAATCGAGCGCGGACTCTTTCCGGGGAAAATCAGGCAGACGTGTCTTGTTCGCAAGTGTTTATTTCGGAGTGAACGTAAAGAGTATCATAGGTTCTGTATTGCGTCGGCTGAATTTATTAGGTTGAATGGGTCCTCATGCACATCGCCGTGGCCCGGACTTGGAAGTAATCTTTTGAACACGAAACGGGGTCCTTATAAGTTTGATTTTTTGCCAATTGGTTATGCCACGAACATTGGTTACAAGACACAATTACAACGGAAACTAAACAGAAAGGAAAGAAGAAACGGCTACCAATCATAATCCGTCAAGTTTATCGGCAGTGGACCCCAGTCAGGATAGACGGGCGCGGGCGCATCAACCAATCCCTGCCAGGGTGAATTTTGCGAAGGGATAATCGCACTGTACATGAGAGAGACCTCGAGACCAGTTTCGACGAAGGTGCGAAGACTGGACATAATGTCGAGCGTCATTGGTCTGCCAAAACAGATATCGACACGCTTGAGCGCGGTTCGGGGGTCCTGCATCCTTGCGCTGATGAATCGGAGGACGGCGGTATCGGAGATGGTAGTACCGCAGTTCATATAGAGCTCCTGCAAAGCAGGACAAAGTTCCGGGGACATCAGGACAGCCAAAGTGTCGTCATCAAGACTCGGTGGAGGCGGTGCCCATCCACCACCCGTGTCGCGAATCATGAGCCACCGTATTGTGGGTGGTAAACCAGGAAGGGTTTCGATGAAACTTGAACGCGGTTTTATAAATATGTTGGTGTCGATAGTGAGACTCTCCATGCAAACCGAATTCGCGAAGAAGTCATGAAGGGCCGGGGAGTCTTGTGATGCGCCGATAAATGTGAAATTGCGCAATTTGGGGAAAGACAGATGCCCCAATAGAACCCGGACTGCAGGAGCCTCGCGCGAGATACAGTGCAAGACGAGTGTGTGAAGGAATGGAAGTTCGACGATGGGATGCTGAAGCATAGGTGTTTCATCATTGTCGTTAACCATGAGCTTGCAGCGCCGAAGCGCTGAACACCTGGAAATTACACGCCATATTGCTTCGCTCGTCATTGTCGGCGGGGCAGTCCATATGGGTCCGCCAACGGGATTAACAAACTAGTCCCACCCCATACATTCCAAGCACGATACATGCCTTGCCATGCACGATACATCTGATCAAACACGATGCATCTGCTGGGAATGTATCGTGCCTCTGCGCAAACACAATACATTGCATCCACCATCTTCTTTCACCCATTCTGTCATGCGGGGATCAAAGAAATCCTTAGCGGCGGTATTGGAGGGGGGCAAATGCATAAACAAGCCCGTAATAGGAAAAAACTGTCGTGTTAAAGTTGAATTCAATTGCTCTACCTACAGTCTGTACTACGTAATTTAAGCCCGCGCTTTCGCACGCGCAAGACACCTGCATTTTGCACGAATCTGCCACCGCCACGTTCCGCATGCGATTTTCAGCTCGGAGTACCAAAGAGCAGCCGCTCCCGTCGATATCGCGCCTCTCGATCGAATCGGACGCCGGTGTGATGGTTCCGCGTGCTCAACAGTCCAGGTAGGCACATTACAATGTGCTCTGGCTGCAGCCAGGGGTACGCGTTACAATGCGTCCCTCAAGGTTGCACAGGTGGTACGCATTACAATGTGCACCCTTCCCCGGCAGCCACCTATCATTCCCGGCATCTGCGGCATGGAAGTTCCTTTATTTGTACTTGTTATCAGTCCCTTAAAACCATAAATTTGACTGATTTGGCCAAAAAGCAGTTATCCCGGGGATTTCCGTGATGTTGATGAATATTAGCATGCTCGGGCATTGCCGGAAACTTGATGGTAAATCAAAAAAGTGCCGGGTTTTCGAATGTATTTTGCATTTTGTGGGCCAATGAAGCCACTAGTGCAGAAATGCTTCTAGATGACTTCTATAGCTCTCAAACAGCTCTACAACTTTGATTTTCACAGACAAAAGGTGTTTCCGAGTGAGTTTCCTTTTTGGGACACTACCACATTGCGTCCCAAAAGGGAAATTACCACTAGAAATTGCTCCCTGGGTCACCCCTCAACCGTTTGGGCTGGTCTAAATTTGTAATTTTCATTATGAATAGCTTCTCAATAGTATTAGCACACAAATTTTGGAAAATAACTGTTATACAGATGCTAATGACTCAACTGCTAAAATTGGTTTGTTCGATAATAGCCTGTGGTAGGCCCCATGGAGGAGGTATCTGAATCTCAATAATGGTACATATATACCATGGAAGCAGCCCCAGCCTATCTGGATAAGCCTTTTGAGTGACATGGGTGCTATTGGGTCTATATTAGAAATTTCTTGTTCACACTGGTACCCACCTTCTAGCTGCCAGGGAGCTCTAAACTTCGGGTCTGCTGGAGGTCCGCCAGTGCCATTTGTTATTCCAAGTGTTAGTACAAAGCCAAGATATGTGAAATAGTCTGCAGAACACATTCTATGTTTGTAAATGTTTTCAACATCACCGCCTTTCTTCCCTTCTGTGTCCTTCAAATTTCATGCAGAGTAGTGTCATAGGGTCTACCTACCATATACCTTGTGTAGACTTGGTGAAAAGTGCCCACAGCACACCGAAAGACCTTCCCAACTATCAGTGTGGTGAGTGCACCATCAGAAAACCCATGGTGAGTGCACCATACCTCAAATAAATCGAAAAATAGGGCTATAAAGAGGGAAGCTAGAGTGAAATAAGGTATCTCAGAAGCAACACACACTGTGGGAGTCCAGGATTGTTCATTATTTGAAGTGTTTTGGCCAACATTTGGTCAGATAGTGGGTTGAGTGCTGTACAAAGCCATAGGCATAAAGTTGTAGTTCAGCCCGCCAACCTCAAAAACACAATATCTTCAATACTTGACCAAATCCTTTGAAATAAGGCAAGATATGGGACATTTGGAATGTCTGATGCCATTCTGACTCTCGCTTTCACCCTCCCTGGTCTACTTGGCCCTTAAATGTACAGAAGAGTAAAAAATGACACTTCAGATTTCATGTCCTTACAGTATGGTATCAATGTAAATCTTGGGTCTAAACTCTTTTTACACTGCCTGACACTAGTCCTGAGCTGACATACACATTCTTGTCATCTTGGGGTAGGCACAATGGGTTAAACATAGACTTTCAGAATCATCATGTTGATAGAGAGTCTGTGACTCCTCCTGAGCACTAAGGTCTTTGAGAAAACATCAGACTGAGCATAAAACCATTTAGAGCTGTGTTTGAGATATTTATGATGGCTATATACAATAGAATCTGAGAATTCTGCCCATACCTGATATGGCTGAAATCTGTGCTTCATAGTGCTTAGAACACACCTTGCAAGTAACTGTGTAATTTTATAATATAGGAATATAAGCTATGGTAATTGGGAGCTGCTGGTATGGCTTCAGAGCAAAGATATTGTGATGGGAACTTAAATTCGGTTTGAGGGCTAATATATTGGTAATAAATCACTGTAATCTGCTTGGGTATGCTCCATTACAGTTCTGAGGGTATGAAAGATGATATCAGTAACATTAGAACAGCCAAAATGGTTGAGGGGCGACCCAGGGAGCAATTTCTAGTGGTAATTTTCTTTTTGGGACGCAATGTGGTAGTGTCCCAAAAAGGAAACTCACTCGGAAACACCTTTTGTCTGTGAAAATCAAAGTTGTAGAGCTGTTTGAGAGCTATAGAAGTCATCTAGAAGCATTTCTGCACTAGTGGCTTCATTGGCCCACAAAATGCAAAATACATTCGAAAACACGGCACTTTTTTTTGATTTACCATCAAGTTTCCGGCAATGCCCGAGCATGCTAATATTCATCATCACGGAAATCCCCGGGATAACTGCTTTTTGGCCAAATCAGTCAAATTTACGGTTTTAAGGGACTGACAACAAGTACAAATAAAGGAACCTCCATGCCGCAGATGCCGGGAATGATAGGTGGCTGCCGGGGAAGGGTGCACATTGTAATGTGTACCACCTGTGCAACCTTGAGGGACGCATTGTAACGCGTACCCCTGGCTGCAGCCAGAGCACATTGTAATGCGCCTACAGGGAGAGCTCGCGTGCTCGCATGCAACCGCAGGTGGCAGTCGCGGCACCTCACACTCCTGCGCGAGATCGAGAATCTGCTCAGTGTTCATGGATTTCGAACGGGTAGCTTACCGGTGAACGAGGGGCGGGGGTGGGACTGACAATGAGACGGTTGCACGCACCCCCCATACCTGCCGGCTTCAGTCCCAGGTCGAGGGAGTAGCAACACTAACGCACCTTATTCTGCTCCTCCAAACCACCACATTCGCCCAAAGTCACCGTCCAGCTCGCCCCAGCCCTCGCAATCGTGATTCGTGGTTGTTAGGGGCATCAATGTCGTGGTTGTGTCATGGGGGAAGAAGAGAGGTGGGTACACACAGGCAAACACACTGCACCGTATGCAGATTGCCGCGGCTGTCATCCCGAAAGAGGCAAGTAGCGTGTTTGACACAAACCTGACACATTCCTATCAATGTATCGTGTCTGAATGCATGTATCGTGTTTAGGAATGTATGGGGTGGGACGGGTTTTGTATATCCTCGTCCGCCAATTGTCAACGTCGTCAACTGGTCCCAATGGACCGGGAATCTTTCAGGGATAAAGATGATTCCCGGAATAAGGAGACTCGAGAGTCGAGCTCCGCAGAGTATGTTGAAATGTCCCCACTCGATACCGCGGATTACGCGAGAATGCTGGTCAAGAAATGCAATGGTTTCCAGCCACGGCATCTCAGTGTCAATGCGTGACACGATCTCCAAAATTAAGGAAGCAGGAGTTGTAAGCTGGATGTGCTGCCAACAGGGTGCGAATGAGAGCAGAGTTTGAAGAAATTGGACGCTAGTTGCAGAAGCATCTCTTCCGATCCCATCTTCCAGAGCACTTTGCAGTGAAATTGACAAAGGGCATTGTCCCGAACGACCCAACCACATCCTTGTCGTCTCCAAGCGCTGGGCGGATAGTGCATGAGTTAGATTGTGAGGGCCCACTGGTTCCACAATGTGGATCCTAGCCCAGAGCCTCGGTGTGGAGAAGGAAATGGCTCTCCACGCGCTGCATATGCGTCCGAGGAGGACAGGCGCCTCGGAAGCGCTCATCACGCAATTCCGGTGAGTTGGAAGACATGCGACGAATATCTCCTGTACTATGTCGAGGGGGACCCTGCGGGCAGGAGAAATGAGGGCTTTGTGGGCGTCCACATAGATTCCAAGGTCGTCGCGTTCCTCCACAAGTTTGTCAATGGTCTTTTGTAGATCCGCAATCATCTCATCCAAATGCCTCAATCGCTGAGTGGGTTCAGCAAGATGGGATTTAATCTCGAGGACCTCCTCATCCTTTGGACAGTAATTCGTGCCCAGTTGGGCAGCGAACGGGGACGCCATGAAGTTATACTGAATAAGGATGGCGGTAAGTAGGTGGTCAGTCACACGGACACCTTCCTTTTCTGGACGTGGTCCGAGCTCCGAAGTATACTTGAAGCCTGAGAGTAGTCTTTTGAACGTGAAACGAGGACCATTATAAGTTTGATTTTTCTGCCAAAGATGATACTCGGTGTTCAGATGAGGCGATGCCATCTGACAGTGCTAGGATCTCGCTGCACTAGCGTCAAGACAGAATGGAGTGTGTCAGCTCAATGTGGGTTGCCCTGAGGCTTAACGGAGGAGAATATACCCTCCACAATGGTTCGCTGCCCCTACCGGGCATTGCCTTTCCTCCCAACAATGAACGACTACTCTCCAGAAGTTGTAACCAAAATGGGCTGTGTCCTTTCGAAAGATCTGTCTGTTCTGAGTCTCCTGGAGCAGTGTCCATCCCCGGCTCGGATGAGGATGAGGAGTTACCTGTGGATGAGCGAGCTACGGTTTCCACTGGCTCTGAGTGGACAGTGACACCGCACTCAATGATCTTGGGAGCCAAAGTCACGGTAGCCATGATGGAGGAGGTAAAGATCACTCCCATTCTGAAGTTCACCATGCCCAATACCTTCATGCTGGAAGGCATGAAGGGTTGGCTAGCATCGGCGATGAAGCAAGTGGTGGGAGGACATTGGCAGCGAATAGTTCGCGTAGAGTGGCGCCCGCACACCCACTACTATATTGAGTTCAATACGGACAACACAGTGCTCCATGTGAAAGGCCTAGTCGATGCGAAGGATGGAACGATCCAGCTTGTGGAGTTCACAAGGAGCAGGGAGTTTTGATGAAGTGCTGAGCAAGCATCCTGTCATCGTATCTCGCCCCGCTACTCCACCACCGCTGCCCATCGATCAGGAACATCCTGATATTCCAACACCCTTTGAATGCAGGCACCTTCGGTCACCCTCCACGCGGAATTCAGCACGTGGACCCACACCCTTCTCAGCGAGACAGGCCTACGAGTCCTAGGGATCTGCAAGAAGCTATTACTGACGCTCCCATTCTCCCCCGTGCACATATCGTTGTTCGTGATCACCGCCATATTGTTGCCCTACCAAAGGCGTAATTCTTGTTCTCATTTGCTGTCTCCTTACAGAAGAGGAAGGATGAGAAGTCGCTCTCACTCTCCTCGAAGGTGGAGTTGATCCTCAGAACATATGCGTACCTCGAGATCCAGGGCGCAAAGTTTTGAGGCAGCCCGGGAGGCAGACAAGGTTGTTCCTCCTCCACGACTGCGATATGAGCAGCAGATTCACGCATGGGGGCTACGGTCAAGGAATTGTTACTGGCCCTCATGGATGTCGACCCGCCGAACTCGGGGTCTAGCATGCTGACTCAACTCATGATCCCTGGGAAGGACCCTCCTCGTCAATACAGGACAAGTGGCAGGGTGAAACACTGTTCAAGCAGATGGCCGTGAGCCTGGAAGAACAACTAGGGTTACCAGGAGATGCTGGTGAGACTTCGAAAGGGAGGAAAAGGCGAGGTAGACCACCCAAGGCAATTCAAGAATGTCTGGATCCTGAGAGGCACAAACGTGGGGGGCTCTGTGACAGGGATTATATATTTTACTATATGCACCACTTACTATATGCTATTCATGTTCCCACTCCCAGCGGATTATGTACTTACTGTCATGTGATGTAGGTTATGAATCTAATCTAACTTGCTCGAAACCTCCATGTCATACTGAGTGCAACTTGCATGGAAGTGGTACGCTATGTCTAGCCCACCACCTCAGCTGAGCATCCATTCAACTGCTCTCCGCCCCCGGATGACAGGGTTCAATCGCAGGATCACACAAAGTCCAGGCAAGAGGCTTCCACTCTCGCTGATGGCGCTGAGCTCAACTTTGAGCTCAGGTTTAGTGCTCATGGCACTACACTTAGGCCTTACCAACGAGAAGATCTCTACCAAAGCTCAACCGCTTCACAGAGCCCTGAAGCAGAGGCATTCACTCAAATGTGTCTTGATTACTTGTCTGCCCCAGGTATGATACATTTTTATTTTGCATCCCGAGTTTCTGATACTGATTCCATTTTATAGCAACCTCTGTCGACACTGAATGGCTTTTCTCCTTCTCAGCAAGGACAATAATGAAACTCCGCAACCAGCTGTCTGAGAAATCTGCCCATTCCGCCAGTGGGCAAGTGACCTGGACCTCATTGCAGTTGATGAGTTCGAAAGCCAGCTTGTTGAGGGTTGGACACGCACAAAGAAGCGGAGAGCACCAGCTTCAGCTGAGGCACAGGGATCATCTAAAGTTATTGTTGTTGAAGACAACAGCTCATAGTTCAGTAGCTGAAATTGAACTTTATATGCATGCTATTCATGAATAACTCACAGCTAACAAGTATTTAAACTCACTGAATGTGAATAGTTGCTACTCCCAAGTATTCGCGAATACAGCTTACTAATCCACGAATATTCACCATCAATACTTGTACGAATGTGAATATCACTTCTCCCACTTCAATGAATATTCATATTTGCGAATGTATATTTGTGCTACACTCTACTAGGCTGCGAGTTAACTTGTGACAAGCCCTATGACTCTTACTTCCATTGATATTCCCCTCATATTTCATTTATCTCACACACAATTTTCCTACATATACTATGTATCCTCCTTACCAGACTCACCATTTTGATCCTCACATTTGATCTACCTGTCTTGTACTTGCATTGCTCTCTCACTCCATTTCCCTTCAGTGCAAAATACAAAAGTGAAATGGATGAGCCACTGGGGAATAGATCAGGATAGTGTTGAGAACATAACTGGTAAAGAGCAAGGAGTAGCACCAAGAGGAGGGCATTTAGGGAGTAAGGGTTGATGCAGGGGGGTAGATGAGGCAGAAATGGGTATTGGGGGATAAAAGGAAGGGGAATGAGGGTAATCAGCTGAGTGGTTGAATAATCTGGTTCCATGGTATAAGAGAAGAGTTGAGCATTAGAGGAAAGGGATCAACTAAGATACAACTCAAGGGCTTTCTGCTTGGGAATAACACTTTGCCCAGTCTGCACCACATACAAACTTTTCATATGAGAGCAAGTTCTGTTCTCGGCCTATAACAAGTATGTTGTGTGGAGACCACAGTCCAACCCTAAAGGGTATTGGGAGCCAAAAAGGAGTTCTGAGGGGAGACAAGAGACCCAACCATTGTGTATTTTCCAGTGCAGAGGTACAGAAGGGGACTTGAGATGAAGGGACTGGGATAGAGAATGAGTCCATACTAAAGGTGTACATTGAAGAGGAACTTACTTTGAGTAAACCCCATCCCTTCACAGAGCAGGAACATTGCAGAGGTGAGCCATTGGTAGCACCATCAACATTCCATGGACATATGGCACAATCATTGCAATCAGAGAGAAAAGACCTTCCAGCAGGTAGGAATGCAACTGAGGTAACCAAATTGGTGTGCCCCTCCAGTGGCTCCCTGGGTGCAGTTCCAGTCTCTGCATCCCAAATGTGCACAGTGTTGTCATGGGAGCTAGACACAATTCTCTTGCCATCAGGTGAGAAGGCAACTGAGGTGACTGGATTGGTGTACCCCAGTGGCTCCCTGAGTGCGGCTCCAGTCTCTGCATCCCAAATGTGCACAGTGTTGTCATAGGAGCCAGACACAATTCTCTTGCCATCAGGTGAGAAGGCAACTGAGGTGACCAGATTGGTGTGCCCCTCCAGTGGCTCCCTGAGTGCAGCTCCAGTCTCTGCATCCCAAATACGCACAGTGTTGTCATAGGAGCCAGACACAATTCTCTTGCCATCAGGTGTGAAGGCAACTGAGGTGACCCAACTGGTGTGCCCCTCCAGTGGCTCCCTGAGTGCAGCTCCAGTCTCTGCGTCCCAAATACGCACAGTGTTGTCATCGGAGCCAGACACAATTCTCTTGCCATCAGGTGAGAAGGCAACTGAGGTGACTGGACCAGTGTGGCCCTCCAGTGGCTCCCTGAGTGCAGCTCCAGTCTCTGCGTCCCAAATGCGCACAGTGTTGTCATAGGAGCCAGACACAATTCTCTTGCCATCAGGTGAGAAGGCAACTGAGGTGACTGTATCGGTGTGCCCCTCCAGTGGTTCCCTCAGTGCAGCTCCAGTCTCTGCATCCCAAATACGCACAGTGTTGTCATAGGAGCCAGACACAATTCTCTTGCCATCAGGTGTGAAGGCAACTGAGGTGACCCAACTGGTGTGCCCCTCCAGTGGCTCCCTGAGTGCAGCTCCAGTCTCTGCGTCCCAAATACGCACAGTGTTGTCATCGGAGCCAGACATAATTCTCTTGCCATCAGGTGAGAAGGCAACTGAGGTGACCAGATTGGTGTGCCCCTTCAGTGGCTCCCTGAGTGCAGCTCCAGTCTCTGCGTCCCAAATGCGCACAGTGTTGTCATAGGAGCCAGACACAATTCTCTTGCCATCAGGTGAGAAGGCAACTGAGGTGACTGGACCAGTGTGGCCCTCCAGTGGCTCCCTGAGTGCAGCTCCAGTCTCTGCATCCCAAATGCACACAGTGTTGTCCCAGGAGCCAGACACAATTCTCTTGCCATCAGGTGAGAAGGCAACTGAGGTGACCTGACCAGTGTGCCCCTCCAGTGGCTCCCTGAGTGCAGCTCCAGTCTCTGCATCCCAAATGCGCACAGTGTTGTCTTCGGAGCCAGACACAATTCTCTTGCCATCAGGTGAGAAGGCAACTGAGGTGACCCAGTTGGTGTGCCCCTCCAGTGGCTCCCTCAGTGCAGCTCCAGTCTCTGTATCCCAAATGCACACAGTGCTGTCATAGGAGCCAGACACAATTCTCTTGCCATCAGGTGAGAAGGCAACTGAGGTGACCCAATCGGTGTGCCCCTCCAGTGGCTCCCTGAGTGCAGCTCCAGTTTCTGCATCCCAAATGCGCACAGTGTTGTCCCAGGAGCCAGACACAATTCTCTTGCCATCAGGTGAGAAGGCAACTGAGGTGACCGTATCGGTGTGCCCCTCCAGTGGCTCCCTCAGTGCAGCTCCAGTCTCTGCATCCCAAATGCGCACAGTGTTGTCATAGGAGCCAGACACAATTCTCTTGCCATCAGGTGAGAAGGCAACTGAGGTGACCGTATTGGTGTGCCCCTCCAGTGGCTCCCTCAGTGCAGCTCCAGTCTCTGCATCCCAAATACGCACAGTGTTGTCATAGGAGCCAGACACAATTCTCTTGCCATCAGGTGAGAAGGCAACTGAGGTGACCCAATTGGTGTGCCCCTCCAGTGGCTCCCTGAGTGCAGCTCCGGTCTCTGCATCCCAAATGTGCACAGTGTTGTCCCAGGAGCCAGACACTATTCTCTTGCCATCAGGTGAGAAGGCAACTGAGGTGACCAGATTGGTGTGCCCCTCCAGTGGCTCCCTGAGTGCAGCTCCAGTCTCTGCATCCCAAATGCGCACAGTGTTGTCATAGGAGCCAGACACAATTCTCTTGCCATCAGGTGAGAAGGCAACTGAGGTGACTGAACCAGTGTGGCCCTCTAGTACAGCAATTGTGTTGAGCCACTGTTTAATTCTCCCTTTTGTAATTGATAACAGTTGTGGGAATTCATCTGAGAATCTTTTGAAGATTTCAGACTGCTCCGGTGCCAAGGCCAGTGCTGATAGATAAATGTGAGGAGCACTTTGATTGATTGCATCCCAAAAGAAGGAAATAAATCTTTTGGCATCAGTCACAAATTGGATGAGGGATGTGCTCTAATGATCTTCAGTCCTCATAATATCTCATAAGATCATTCCTAAACATACCTCATTTGCCCAAACTATCAATTTAGTTAGAGCCTGCTGTCCATAGCCCACAATCCCAAGTAAACTCAACAACTCCAGCCAAAACAGAAACTTTTTGAACAGCAAGTTCTGCACTCTTAGGCCACACCCTGAATCATAGGCTATCCCCACTAGATGATCCACCCAAATTGTGCAGCATATCGGAGATTGTGATGGGATGTAGTTGTCAAGTCGCCACCGGAAACCTGGCATGTCAATGTTTCGCAAGTATGAGGTTGGTAGATCACAGATATTGAATTTCAGTTGCCTGTCCAACACCTTCATAAGAGCAGACACTAGAGCTTGCTGCTGATTGTCTGTGCCACAGAGGATTTCAGGCCGGGTTGCTTGAACATAAGACATCATGAACTCTCTGAATGAGAGATGTATGATTCTGATTGCTGCCCCTGGAGTATCAGAAACATGGATCACAGCACTCAGAGGGAGTAGTGTCCCCAAAAGAACTGTTTTATCCAGTTCAAGGAGGTCTGCCAGACTCTGGTAATCCAAAGGTTCCAGGAGCTGCATAATTGTACTCAGAATCTTCATGGTTCGATCATGTGAGCGTTGAGCACGCCGATCTCTGTGGGCTGCTACTGGAATGGCATAATTCACAATCCGGAGATATAGATCATGCAGGTTCTCGAGACCTTCACCATCCAGGAGGTCATCCACAGATTCTTGGGGGGATGTTTGTGGTAGTCCTGCAAGAACATAACGCACAGCTGTAGCTGCAAAAACAAAGAGTCCACTTGCACGGGTTGTTATTTCTTCTGCCTGTTTTTTCTGAATTTTCCAGGGGTCAGGTGTGATCCAGTTGACCCCATTAAGTGATTGCTCAACATAGAGCTGGATATCGCCCTGGACTGTACTGTGGTCAATCTCATCAAGGACAACTCTATGCACCATAGAAAGCCGTGGTTGAAATTTCAGGTAAGAAGGAACATCAGGGCGTCCAGTCAGAAAGAATCGGATATGGGCCGGGATTTGATCAATGCTATTGAATAGCCATGACAAGAAATTCTGGCCACGGTCTTGACCACATTCATCCAGAGCATCAAGACAGATCACCCATGGTGGTGACGAGGGAGGTAGCTTTGCAAGAATTTCTACAACCAGTTTCTGGAACTGCAGGCGTGGTTCTGCCTCGCAAATGTGAGTACAATCTTTCTCTAGTAACTTGATGAGATGAGCCTGAAAGCTAGGGCTATAATCTGCAAGCTGCATGGCAAGTGTTGTAGCAAGGTGATTTATCTCCTTGCGGTCTGTGTAGTCACGGGAAAAGAAAAAAGATGCTGCAAGAGTCTTTTTCTCCTCGGCCAAGATAGTTGCAACTGACTTTGCAATTGTGGATTTGCCTGATCCCGCAACCCCACTGAGCATGACCAGGCGGATTGAATCAGGAGTGCTGGTCAAGCATGCAACAAGGTCCCTGATTATTTTGACTCGTGTACCATCCATGCATTTCTCAGGGGTGTTGGCAGCATTATAGCGGGCTGCCACACATTTGAGACTTGCTAGAATCTCTCTGGTGTTGCCTCTGTCAAATTTTCTGTTATTGAGAAATAATATTCAGGAGAGGATGATCCAACATACAAATTCACAGTGAAGTTTTCAGTCTTGACATCATAAGACATCTTGGGACCCTCTCCAGTACCCTCCATCTCCACCTTGTCTTCCACCTTCCCCCCCTTTACCCCCTACACCACCTGGGAACAATAAGTGACAAGATTGGCTTATCAATTTTGCAACACACCATAGATGGTCTGATTAACTGTGTGGACTGTGCTAGCCTGGTGAGACATATAGGACCAGTGTCAATTGGTAGAGACTCTGAGTAGAGTGTGGATCTTGTGTATACAGTACAGTAGATGTGGAGGTGAAAGAACAAGGGTTGACTGACAGCTCACTGACAGACACAGCCAGCACGTGGCCACATCGGGAAACGGTGGGATTATCAACGGCTAGAACACATCAGATGGACGCAGATATATAGCGATCGGGAAAATGGCTCAATTTTTCATTTGCGAATATTAATGACTAGAACAACGGAGATAGCACATAAATCTAGTATATTCTGCCGCAAATTCAAGCCATCATTATTACACTCATGAGCTTCAGTTTCGAATGTTCTGCCGTAAACCAGGGTTCAGGGTACCGATGCACATTTAGCCCCGGCCAACCTCATACCATATTATATTATACCCCGCGCTTTCGGCCGCGCTTTCGGCCGCTCCGGCCCGCTAAGTAAACTACTTTGTCGCTCGTCGATTATCCCTGACATCCTCCAGCCTACCGGCCCGCGCTTTCCCTCCACTCAATCGCGCGGCCCGTCGCTCCTGATGGAGTCCGCCCGATAATCGCGACTCCCCCGATGCTGCCACCTTTTCAATCTACGCGCCCGCCTTCCCGCGCCACTGCGCCTTCGGCCCGACGCATTTATTTTGGTACTGCGTGGCGCCGTCGTCCGTCGCTGCCGCGGTGATCAGATCGCTCTCTGACTGATATCTTCGACGCTCGACTGGGGCCCGCTATGCCTCGAAAACAGCTTTCCCAATCCCACTCCAGTCCTCTCATTTGCCTGGAAGCAGGCTCTCATCGTACACCACTGAGAAGGCGGGTGGGGGAGTGAGGTGCGCCGTGCGTTAACGCTTGTAATCTTCTTGCACGCTGATTTCGTGTGCCTCTTCCCATCCAGTCCCCCACGCCGCGCCGCACACGTTCTGCGTAGACGAGAATCCTCGTCTCACTGTGTGTACGGCTTGGGATTGCCTGCCTGCGCTGCAAACCCACATCGCGAGCACTGTACGTGCCCCTCCACTCTCACCGATCTCCGCTTACGATCTTGTAGGTATTCCATCATCTTCTTTGGCGTCGTCAGCGTACCTACCGCAATCCTCGCCGCGTTTTCTCATACCGCCTCGTTCTCAGTGCACGGCGTCGTACCTGCGACACGTCTCAGCCTAGGCACACGCTCGCATAATCGGTATGCATTTGATTTTCTGGTATCTCTCCTTCATTCATTGACTGCGCGTAACAGGCGCTGCTAGACCACTCCTCAATCGCAATTCAACCAAGTACGTCCAGCATCGTATATGTGCGCTCGAGTCCACGCCACGCGGAGCCTGCAGTAACACCATATCACTTGCGATGCGCGAGATGCTCGGTGTCGCGCTCGAATGCCCTGCGCACCCCCCAAGTACGATTCGGAGCCTTTCTGGGTGCGTTTCTCTTCCCTTTCCCCTTCCCCTCTCCTGCCCTTTCTTCATTTTCCATTCCTTCGCCCCCTCCTTAGTCTCTCTTTTTTTTTTCGCCCTTGAGGCACACATACTCACTTCCTCGTCAGCCATCCTACCCGCGCGCACCCCGTCCGAAGCTCCCAAAAATCAAGAGAGCGTGAGTTCGCACCCGCGACGATCTTTAGCAGCGCCGCCGTCCGTACGGCAGAGTGGTGCTTCTTCGGACGCCCCGACGCCTTCTCCACGGTGTCGATACTCCATACGACGTGCGCCGCGACCAGCAGCGCCGCTCGCTGCCCGGGGGGCCATCTGCAGCACCACGACAGCGCGTGATCTGCTCTACCGTTCCTGCCACCCACACGGGCTCGACGCCACGCCGGCGCGAATACAAGCTCCAACCGCACTACCAGCCGCACGCGCAGCACGCGACGTTGGCGTGCCTCGCCGCGGACGACGCCTCGTCGCCTTCCCGCACACCGTGACTTTTCACCAGTGTACTGCCCTCACCGACCGACGCCTGCGTCTGCCGTACTCCCCAGCACCACCTTCATCGCCTCCTGCGTGCGCAGTGTGTGCAATGGTCGTTCCCCATCGCCGGCGCCGCTTTTACCGCCTCCTCGCGCGCCAAGTGCATCTCCAGCAAGTACCACTCTCCCCGATCCACACGCGCGCAGGGCGCTTCATGCACGACCCCTCGCGTGCCCAGCACCTGCAGCAGCCGCTCCCCATCCCCCGCGCCACGGTTATCACCTCCCTGCCCGCCGCTACCGTGTCCAGCGCCTGATTATCCTCCGCTCGAAGCCAGCTCATGTCCGGCACCGGGGGTACGACGCGCAGCATCGCCGAAGCACGCAGCAGGTGCAATGAGCATTCCCCGTCGCCCACGCCGCCTTCATCGCCTCCCCGGGCACCGCGCCTATCTTCTGCGCTGACGCCAGCGACCGCTCGAAACCTTGGCCTGCCGCGACCGCGAACAGGACGGGTACCACCTCCCGTGCGCAGCACACGCTGCAGCTGTCCCCCATCGCCCCATATCCTCCGCGCTTCCCACGTCCATCCTCAGACCTATACCGCCCCGCTCGTTGATGACTTTGCACGGCGGCTTCCTATCACCAGCGCCGGCTGCGTTTGCCGCGATGACAGTGCCACGGGCTGGCATGACACGGACCACACGGAGGCGATGCGCACCCCATGCTTCCACCGGTACCCGCCTTCCGCGCTAGGGATTTCAGACAAGCGCGGATGGGGCGCCGCGACAATTCTCGGCGCGACGACAGCAAAACCTACGCTCCCCCGGTATTTCAGATCGCACCCCCGCCTGTGCAGTTCGGATCTCCGGCGAGCGCTGCGAGTTCGGGGAAGGGTACTGCGGGAATGTAGGAGAAGTGCCTATTCGGACCCACATTACTTATACATGTCTCCTGCACCTGGGCGGACTGCCTAACCTCCACGGTTTACATATTCAGCATTTCCCCGATCTGCATGTAAAAATCCGAGCTGTCGCTAGCAGTGGTCGGATGTTTCGCTGCCCTTCGCGAGCTCGTCTTTTTTTCCGAGGCTATAAATTCCATAACCAGCCTTTTGGATGCGATTGATTCCAACGCTCTCGACAAAATCGAGCTCACTTTCGACACGCTCGACCTCATTACCCAGGACTGGTTTGTCCAGCCCTTGGCCGACGGGTCCTCGAGCGCCATCAAAGCCTGGCCATCGTTGATCCCATCGTTGGCGCAGAAATCCAAGACGCTGACAAAACTGTACCTCAGAGAGCGAATTTCATTCCACGACACTCCCGACGCTCTCGACCGCATGCTCCCCGTCGATCGGTTCCACCCTCTCCTTTCGTGCGCCAATTTGACCGAGGTCGTGATCCTCACTGCGAACGGCATCGATATCGACGACGCATTTTTGAAGCGGATGGCTACCGCTTGGCCGCAGCTCCGAACGCTCGACCTATCGCCCGGATGCCAGTCTGCGGGGTACGCGCCGCGGACCACGGTGGCTGGGCTCCTCCCCTTGGCGCAGCACTGCCCGCGCCTCGAGTCGCTCGCCCTCGTTTTGGATGCGACTCGCACAGACCCCGAAATACTTAGGGACGGGATCAGCAACTGCGCGCTCGCCCGACTCGACGTCGTCGAGTCGCCGCTGTCCTCTCCCGGCGTAGTGGCGGCCTTCCTTGCTGCGATATTTCCGAATTTGCAGGTCGTGTCGTCGCGCCAGGAGGGAAACCGTAATAAGTTGGCACCGAGGGGAGCGATGAATATGGAGGTTTGGGCGTTGGTCAGCACCTTGGTTGAAGGGAAGGTCTAAGCCTGGGTGCGGGAACCCATGCCAGTCGATTGATCACGCACGAGTCGGGACTTTTGCGAGTTGAGTACATATCACCTTCGCGAGTTTTTCCCTGGGGACGGCCGCAGTATATTGCCATATTGAACATAATAATAAACCATTTGGCCCCGGTTTGATGAGGGGTTGAATGCACGATGGCTGTCCATTGCTGGTCAAGAACATCCCGAAAATAGAGCCCCGTATCCAGTTGCCCGTACAAATCCGACTCCGGGTCGTGGAGTCCGATAGAGCCGAAGCAACCAACTTGCTTGCTTATTTTCCAGACGCCATTGAATGAGCGAACCCCGTTAGCATTTTTGATCATTTGATTTGCAAACTATATGGCTGTAGACGGTGGTCGAGAGTAGACGAAAACCCCGGTTCCTCTGGCGGTAGTTTCTTTGGTGGCTGAACCGTAAATCAACACCAGCAACATCCACTCACTTTCCTTTCTCGGCACCCCCTACAGTGGCGCTCAAAAGTTCTGCACGCGGGCCGGATTGATCAATACCAGGGTTTCAAGAAATTAAAATGCCTAACTTTTGGTGTATGGATCATAGCTTAGGTTATGTAGAGTGCCTGTGCAAAGATTCAGAGCCAATGGATGAGTTTTGGCCCATCACGACGGCAATTTCCTCGGATCGTGCCAAATCAGGATGCCAAATATAAACAAAGGGCGGAAAGAATTGCTCAAGGGTCATTCAAATGTTGTACAAAAAATACGAAAATATTAGTACTTGGTATAATTGCCCTTCGCAGCATGCAGGGCCTGAACTCGACGCGGCATTGAGTCGTACAAGGTGTTAATATAGACCATGTCCAAATTCTTCCACTCTTCCTGCAAAATCTCCCATAATTCATCAGCATTCCGTGGTAACACCTCGCGAGCCCGCAGTTGGCGATCCAGTTGCTCCCATGCATGCTCGATGATGTTCATATCGGGTGAAGATGGGGCCCATCGCAAAATTTTGATGTCGTGATCGTGAAACCAGTTGGTGGCACGGGCAGATGTGTGCTTGGGATCACCGTCCTGCTGAAAAACAACAGCATCGGGCTGGAGCGAGTAGTCGGCGAGGGTACCCAAGAAGGATTCCTCGAGGATGGAGCAATATTGGGCAGCATTCATGCGTCCTTCGACACGATGAAGCCGCCCGGGTCCATGCTCGGTCAAGCACCCCCACACCATCACATTTCCTCCACCGTGCTTCACCGTTTTTTTGATGTTCCGTGGTTCCAACTCCTCGTGGGGTCTCCTACAGCAATACTGCTTCCCATCGGATCCGAAAATCATGAACTTTGATTCGTCGGAGAAGATGACATCGCGCCAATCATCTGCTGTCAATTCCAGCATGTCCTCTGCCCACGCTCTTCGTTTATTAACGTGGATTTTGCTGAGGAATGGCTTCGCACGACGTATGCGTCCATTCAGCCCTTCCTGAGCAAGGGCTCTGCGAACGGTGGATTGGCCTACATGTGGGAAAAGCTCGTGATGGACATCGGCACCATCACGGGCCTCACCAGATTCGATCATTCTGACGGCGCGGCGCCTGTCCCGTTCGGATAAGACTCGGGGTCGACCAGATTTCGGTTCATAATGGTAGGGATCCCCCATCTCTGCGACCCGATGATAGTTTCGGGACACAGTGGACCGGCTAATCCCAAGCTCGTCGGCAATTTCTTGGAAATCCATATGTTCCCTTTGATGTATCCGCATGATGCGGGCACACTTTGTTGGAGTGCAAATGACCATGGAGGAGGGTTCGAAGAAGGTTTATAACAGTTTAGAAGTTGTTGGTATGCAGGGAATGGCAGCGCGAACATTGTGTGGTGGTTGTTTGGAAAGAACGTGATATTGTGACAACTGTGACTCATCATGTTATGACCTCATCGGTTGTTTCCCAGACCAGTACAGCTCGGCTGGTTCCAAAATTTTGTATACACACTCTACATAATCTGAGCTACGATCCATACACCAAAAGTTAGGCATTTTAATTTCTTGAAACCCCTGGTATTGATCAATCCGTCCCGCATGCAGAACTTTTGAGCGCCACTGTAAATCACCCCCTAAATCGTCCCAAATTGGAAATTCATCTCCTTTGTCTTGCCATCATGCATCGCGGACTGCTCATCCCAGAAGTTGTTGACCTCATATACGGAGTGGCTGATTTCCCGACGCTTTCGTAGACGGTAACCGCCATATGTACCTTGTACATTGGAAGCGCTTCGACCCTTCCGAGGACACCTGGGTTCCAGAATGGGACTTGCGCAATGCCCCCCGAAATGAGGGAGGAGTATTTGTCTCAGCACAACTTGTGTTCGGCATAATTTTATTTGTGTTCCTCTAGGTTCACACCTGTTTAGTTCTTAGACCTTAAGTAGATCTGAAGGTGCAAAATTTGTTCTTATTTACTTTCAAAGAGATCGCCTTCCGCTGATCTCCTAACTTTTCTCTCCTGACCACGACCATCGCCGACGGACTTCCAGGTGACTTCCCTTCTCTCGCCCTTTTTGTCAACAGTTCACTGGACAAACACCTCTAAAAGGACTCTGCCTACAGTAGCCCAGGCGTAAACAAATCCCGACCTTTTCCATGTACCCCAGAGTGGATACCTCCCCTGAGGAGACTCAACTGTACTCAGGGAAGAGGCTCCTCAGTTCTCAAAGCTATGAATACCCCCCCACTCATCAACGATGTGTTTCAATGGAAGCTGCCCAGCCCCTTTTCTCACTTGGGTCACGAAGTGAGAACCTCCTACGACGGGCACGAGCGACACTTCAAGCTCTGGAGCCCCAAATCTACCCAGCTCCCCTACTATGTGGGTATACACTCAAGTGTGCTTGGACTCTGGCCCTCTACGACTTTAGAGCAGCAACGGTATAACAGCCACTTGGGGCGATTCAATCTGACTTTCGCCTCCCAATACTACGATAGGAAGTGTCCTTGGCTCACCTTCATTACTTTGCCAACCGAACTCACGGCCTTCGACCTGTCCTCTCACACTGAGGATGTTCCAATAGTCTGTGCCTGGGAAGTAGACGACGAGCATCCGTACCAAGGGCACCTACGGGAAACCTTCATCCACGACCTCAACGAGTCTAACTGCACGGTGCATTCAAGGATCATGTTGATTGGCACACATGTGTATTGTGAGCATGCTGATCTCTGGAACAGTCACCCGATATCACCTCTACACTCCGATTTCGATGAGCTCCACAATGCCTTGACTTTTGAGCAAGCTGTCAACGTTGGCCGACAAATTCAGCAATGGATACTTGAAAAGCATGCCTGGTACCGAATAGCTGAATCATGGCTGGACTACCAAGAGAAAGACCTTGCACTTTCAGCCGTTCAAGTCAAGGCCACTAAGGAGGAATATGTGGGGGTCTGGATCTATGGTGTCTCGGAAGAAGAACTCAAGTTCTTCCTCGGACACACTCAAGTTCCTTGCTTCCTCATTCACGAGCTAGTTGAGGGAGAAGCTCCTGACTCGTGGTGACCAACTTCATCCAAGGTACTCCCATTTATGGAATAGCACAAATATGCAGAACAAATATTCATTGCTTAGTAAGCAGTTGAAATCCTCACTATTTTCAAATTATGGCAGCATTGAAGGTCATTGTGATTGCTGAAAATGTAGAATAAGACTTACCAATGCATATTGCTGTGAATAATTTGAAAATAGTGAGGATTTCAACTGCTTACTAAGCAACGAATATTGTTCTGCATATTTGTGCTATTCCCTACTCCCATTGCTCAACTGCTTGACCCACAGAACTCGGAATACGACCAGGTCGCCCTGAGGCTTAACGGAGGAGAACATACCCTCCATGTTGGTTCGCTGCCCCTACAGGGTGTCGCCTTTCATCCCAACAATGAACAACTACTCTCCAGAAGTTGTAGCCAAAATTAGCCACATCCTCTCGAAAGATCTGTCCATTCTGAGTCTCCTGGAGGAGTGTCCATCCCTGGCTCAGATGAGGACAAGGAGTTACCTGTGGATGAGCGAGCTACGGTTTCCACTGGCTCTGAGTGGACAGTGACACCGTACTCAATGATCTTGGGAGCCGAAGTCACAGTAGTCATGATGGAGGTAAAGATCACTCCCGTTCTGAAGTTCACCGTGCCCAACACCTTCACACTGGAAGGCATGAAGGGTTGGCTAGCATTGGCGATGAAGCAAGTGGTGGGAGGACGTTGGCAGTGAATAGTTCACGTAGAGTGGCACCCGCACACCCACTACTATATTGAGTTCGATACGGACAACACAGAGCTCCATGTGAAAGGCCTAGTCGATGCGAAGGATGGAACGATCCGGCCTGTGGAGTTCACAAGGAGCAGGGAGTTCAATGAGGTGCTGAGCAAGCATCCTGTTGTCGTATCTCACCCCGCTGAAACGGTGCACTTTTTATATGACTAGGAATAGCTAATTGATAGGCATTGTGAACAAACACCCAAAACAACCAACCACAACCAATCTACCTCCAAAGATCTAAGTGCTTCTCTTTGTGAGTTCGGGTCCGGGCCGTAGTATGCGACCAGCAGGTTTGAACAAACACAAGTTTGATTGATAGGCCTCTAACAACACACTCTACAATGTACTAGCAATATGCAACCGCACCTAGGGATGGTCCAGGGGTGTGTTTATATGGGGTGGATACAAGATGGCTGGACCATTAGGTCGAGAACACCAGGGGCAGAGTATGTAGGTTTGTGAAAATCCTTGCTAAGGGCAGCCCCAAAGACTACTGAGGCTAACAACAAGGGACTTCAATCCTCAAACGGCAAGACTCTCCTTGACCGCTGACCTATTCCTTAACCAAGAACAGGAACATTTCCGCTTTATATCAGCACTAGTTCACTACAAGCGTCCAGCTAGCGACCCAACACACTACGACAGAGCTTCCATCTATATTGGGGTGAAGGCAAAGTAACTGACAAGTTATAGCCAAACTAGAGGTGGGGGCACCTAGTCTGTCTTCTACTTTATAGGGCTCGAGGCAACACACAATCCACCTAGCAAGTGATCCAACACACTACGGCAGAGCTTCCATCTTGTCGGGGTGAAGGCAAAGTCACTAGCGCAAACTGCAGCTGGGTCTCAAAGAGAACACCCTAGTTCGTCTTTATCTTAGCGGGGCTCAAGTCAACACACAATCACCTAGCAGGCGATCCAACACACTACAACAGAGCTTCCGTCTTGTTGGGGTGAAGGCAAAGTCACTAGCGCAACTGAAGTTGGGTCTCAAAGAGAACACCCTTATTTTATATGTGGAGGTCTGCTAGAACCAACAAAGGTCTGCTAGAACCAACAACACGAAATCCTCAACTTAATCACTCCATGTTCCAGAGTCAACAGTTTCTAATTCCAATAAAGACTACTATCAGTGAAGTGCATTACAAACTTCACTAGCAACCTGAGACCACCTCCACTAGTGTCGCACAAAACTGGGGTGTAATCTCTATTAGAGGCCACCTGCACCAGCTTCATACTCGACCAGGGAGTGCTAATCTGAGGTGCTAGTCGCTCCTGTGCTCCTTTTATACTACTAGGTTCCAAATACATGTGAAAAACGAGCTGAATAATACAATAATAAGCAATATGAGGTGATTCAAGATGAACAGCCAATAAGATGACTGCCATTTCATTTTAGAGCCATCCTGTGACATGCTAGGTCAGCCTCGCTGACGAGCTAGCAGCCTATTCGTGGGTATATTGCAGATCCTGGGCACATCATCTATAGCCAAGGATCACACCTAGGCACCTGGGTTTACAGCTAGTGTTCTAAGTCATCTTTCTGTGTCAGGATGCCGATCCATCGCATCTAGACAACCCAGTATTACAGCTGGTGTTCTGGGTCATCTCTCTGTGTCAGAGTGGTGATCCATCACATTCTAGACAACCTGGGGTTGCAACCAACATCATAGGTCATCCCTGTTTGTCAGAGCATCGATCCATCGCATCTAGACAACCTGGGGTTGCAACCAACATCATAGGTCATCCCTGTTTGTCAGAGCGTCGATCCATTGCATCTAGACAACCTGGGGTTGCAACCAACATCATAGGTCATCCCTGTTTGTCAGAGTGTCAATCTATCTGCCTGTTAGACGACCCAGTGTTACCACTGGTTGCCTAGGTCAGATCTATGTGTCAGAGCATCGATGATCGCCTGTAGCTCCGCACCAATAGCCTTCCTGCTATTCCACTCGAGCTAGCTGCCTGTATTAGGCCCTAGCTATTGTTTCGCATCTCTCATGTGTCCATAGCATCGTATCTTTACGATCCTAGCTGGTCCTAGGCAGATCTCCCTGGCACTGCCTTTGGCCTTTATCTAGAGATTAGATAGTACAGCCTAGACCTGTGCTGAGCGAACTAGCTCAAAACACTGTCTCCTAGCTATACATCCATCGTCGATTCCAGTCCACTAGACTATCGCTAGCTCCCTAGCACATCATCTCTCAACTACTAGAGTCTCCTAGGTCTCGTCTCAATGATTAACCCCTGGTGGTTTGTACACTCGACTAGCAGCTAGCACGTCACACTAGTGCAGTCTCACGCTACAGTCAGCAGTCAGGGCTCGCTATGATTCTCCTTTATATCACCTAACAAGTGGTCTGTGTACTAGCTAGTTTGCTAGTAACAACAGAAGTGCTAGCTGCTTCCCGTTGTATAAATACTGGTCATAGGAATCGCAAAATTAGCACTAGATGCGGTGCATTTATGTTACGCTGTTTCACTGCTACTCCACCGCCAGTGCCCATTGATCAGGAACATTCTGCTATTCCGACACCCTTCAAATGCAGGTGCCTTCGGTCACCCTCCACGCGGAATTCAGCACGTGGACCCACTCCCTTCTCAGCCAGACAGGCCTACGAGTCCTAGGGATCTGTGAGAAGCTATTACCAACGCTCCCGTTCTCCCCTGCACACATACCACCATTTGCGATCACCGCCGTATCATTGTCCACCCATGAACCATGAACCCCATCCATTGTTGACCATGCAGTCTGCCCTACCAAAGGCGTAATTCTTGTTCTCGTTTGCTGTCTCCTTACAGAAGAGGAAGGACAAGAAGTCGCTCTCTCTCTCCTCAAAGGCGGAGTCGATCCTCAGAACAGATGCATACCTCGAGATCCAGGGCACGAAGTTTGAGCAGCAGCCCGGGGGGCAGACGAGGTCGTCCCTCCTCCACAACCACGGTACGAGCGGCAGATTCACACATGAGGGCTACAGTCAAGGAATTGTCACCGGCCCTCATGGACATCGACCTGCCGAACTCGAGGTCTAGCTTGCTGACTCAACTCATGATCCCTGGGGAAGGACCCTCCTCGTCAATGCAGGACAAGCAGCAGGGTGAAACACTGTTCAAGCGGATGGCCATGAGCCTGGAAGAACGACTAGGATTACCGGGAGATGCTGGCAAGACTTTGAAAGGGAAGAAAAGGCGAGGTAGACCACCCAAGGCGATTCGAGAACATCTGGACGCTGAGAGGCATGAACATGGGGGAGCTCTGTGACGGGGATTATATATTTTACTATATGCTATTCATGTTCCCACTCCCAGCGGATTATGTATTTACTGTCATGTGATGTAGATTATGAATCTAATCTAACTTGCTCAAAACCTCCATGTCGTACTGAGTGCAACTTTCAAGGAGGTGGTGCACTATGTCTAGCCCACCACCTCAGCTGAGCATCTATTCAACTGCTCTCCACCCCTGGGTGACAGGGTCCAATCACAGGATCACACGAAGTCCGGGCGAGAGGCTTCCACTCTTGCTGATGGCGCTGAGCTCAACTTTGAACTCAGGTTTAGTGCTCACGGCGCTAGGCTTAGGCCTTACCAATGAGAAGATCTCTACACTCAAATGTGTCTTGATTACTTGTCTGCCCCAGGTATGATACATTTTTATTTTGCATCCCAAGTTTCTGATACTGATTCCATTTTATAGCAACCTCTGTCGACACTGAATGGCTTTTCTCCTTCTCAGCAAGAACAATAATGAAACTCCGCAACCAGCTGTCTGAGAAATCTGCCCATTCCGCCAGTGGGCAAGTGACCTGGACCTCATTGCAGTTGATGAGTTCAAAAGCCAGCTTGTTGAGGGTTGGACACACACAAGAAGCGGAGAGCACCAGCTTCAGCTGAGGCACAGGGATCATCTAAAGTTATTGTTGTTGAAGATAACAGCTCATAGTTCAGTAGCTGAAATTGAACTTTATATGCATGCTATTCATGAATAACTCACAGCTAACAAGTATTCAAACTCACTGAATGTGAATAGTTGCCACTCCCGAGTATTCGCAAATACAGCTTACTAATCCACGAATATTTGCCATCAATACTTGTACGAATGTGAATACCATTTCTCCCACTTCAATGAATATTCATATTTGCGAATGTATATTTGTGCTACACTCTACTAGGCTGTGAGTTAACTTGTGACAAGCCCTATGACTCTGACTTCCATTGATATTCCCCTTATATTTCATTTATCTCACACACAATTTTCCTACATATACTATGTATCCTCCTTACCAGACTCACCATTTGATCCTCACATTTGATCTACCTGTCTTGTACTTGCATTGCTCTCTCACTCCATTTCCCTTCAGTGCAAAATACAAAAGTGAAATGGATGAGCCGCTGGAGAATAGACCAGGATAGTGTTGAGAACATAACTGGTAAAGAGCAAGGAGTAGCACCAAGAGGAGGGCATTTAAGGAGTAAGGGTTGATGCAGGGCAGTAGATGAGGCAGAAATGGGTATTGGGGAATGAAAGGAAGGGGAATGAGGGTAATCAGCCGAGTGGTTGAATAATCTGGTTCCATGTTATAAGAGAAGAGTTGAGCATTAGAGGAAAGGGATCAACTAAGATACAACTCAAGGGCTTTCTGCTTGGGAATAGCACTTTGCCCAGTCTGCACCACATACAAACTTTTCATATGAGAGCAAGTTCTGTTCTCGGCCTATAACAAGTATGTTGTGTGGAGACCACAGTCCAACCCTAAAGGGTATTGGGAGCCAAAAAAGGAGTTCTGAGGGGAGACAAGAGACCCAACCATTGTGTATTTTCCAGTGCAGAGGTACAGAAGGGGACTTGAGATGAAGGGACTGGGATAGAGAATGAGTCCATACTAAAGGTGTACATAGAAGAGGAACTTACTTTGAGTAAACCCCATCCCTTCACAGAGCAGGAACATTGCAGAGGTGAGCCATTGGTAGCACCATCAACATTCCATGGACATATGGCACAATCATTGCAATCAGAGAGAAAAGACCTTCCAGCAGGTAGGAATGCAACTGAGGTAACCAAATTGGTGTGCCCCTCCAGTGGCTCCCTGGGTGCAGTTCCAGTCTCTGCATCCCAAATGTGCACAGTGTTGTCGTGGGAGCTAGACACAATTCTCTTGCCATCAGGTGAGAAGGCAACTGAGGTGACTGGATTGGTGTACCCCAGTGGCTCCCTGAGTGCGGCTCCAGTCTCTGCATCCCAAATATGCACAGTGCTGTCATAGGAGCCAGACACAATTCTCTTGCCATCAGGTGAGAAGGCAACTGAGGTGACCGCACTGGTGTGTCCCTCCAGTGGCTCCCTGAGTGCAGCTCCAGTCTCTGCATCCCAAATACGCACAGTGTTGTCATTGGAGCCAGACACAATTCTCTTGCCATCAGGTGAGAAGACAACTGAATTGACCAGATTGGTGTGCCCCTCCAGTGACTCCCTGAGTGCGGCTCCAGTCTCTGCATCCCAAATACACACAGTGTCGTCATAGGAGCCAGACACAATTCTCTTGCCATCAGGTGAGAAGGCAACTGAGGTGACCACATTGGTGTGCCCCTCCAGTGGCTCCCTGAGTGCAGCTCCAGTCTCTGCATCCCAAATACGCACAGTGCCGTCATAGGAGCCAGACACAATTCTCTTGCCATCAGGTGAGAAGGCAACTGAGGTGACCCCATTGGTGTGCCCCTCCAGTGGCTCCCTAAGTGCAGCTTCAGTCTCTGCATCCCAAATGCACAAAGTGTTGTCATGGGAGCCAGACACAATTCTCTTGCCATCAGGTGAGAAGACAACTGAGGTGACCGCATTGGTGTGCCCCTCCAGTGGCTCCCTGAGTGTGGCTCCAGTCTCTGCATCCCAAATACGCACAGTGTCATAGGAGCCAGACACAATTCTCTTGCCATCAGGTGAGAAGGCAACTGAGGTGACCCGACTGGTGTGCCCCTCCAGTGGCTCCCTGAGTGCAGCTCCAGTCTCTGCATCCCAAATGCGCACAGTGTTGTCTTCTGAGCCAGACACAATTCTCTTGCCATCAGGTGAGAAGGCAACTGAGGTGACCCAATCGGTGTGCCCCTCCAGTGGCTCCCTGAGTGCAGCTCCAGTCTCTGCATCCCAAATGTGCACAGTGTTGTCATAGGAGCCAGACACAATTCTCTTGCCATCAGGTGAGAAGGCAACTGAGGTGACCCAATTGGTGTGCCCCTCCAGTGGCTCCCTGAGTGCAGCTCCAGTCTCTGCATCCCAAATGCGCACAGTATTGTCATGGGAGCCAGACACAATTCTCTTGCCATCAGGTGAGAAGGCAACTGAGGTGACCCCATTGGTGTGCCCCTCCAGTGGCTCCCTGAGTGCAGCTCCAGTCTCTGCATCCCAAATGCGCACAGTGTTGTCTTCGGAGCCAGACACAATTCTCTTGCCATCAGGTGAGAAGGCAACTGAGGTGACCGGACCAGTGTGGCCCTCCAGTGGCTCCCTGAGTGCAGCTCCAGTCTCTGCGTCCCAAATGCGCACAGTGTTGTCCCAGGAGCCAGACACAATTCTCTTGCCATCAGGTGAGAAGGCAACTGAGGTGACCGGATTGGTGTGCCCCTCCAGTGGCTCCCTGAGTGCAGCTCCAGTCTCTGCATCCCAAATGCACACAGTGTTGTCATAGGAGCCAGACACAATTCTCTTGCCATCAGGTGAGAAGGCAACTGAGGTGACCCAATTGGTGTGCCCCTCCAGTGGCTCCCTAAGTGCAGCTCCAGTCTCTGCATCCCAAATGCGCACAGTATTGTCATGGGAGCCAGACACAATTCTCTTGCCATCAGGTGAGAAGGCAACTGAGGTGACCCCATTGGTGTGCCCCTCCAGTGGCTCTCTGAGTGCAGTTCCAGTCTCTGCATCCCAAATACACACAGTGTTGTCACGGGAGCCAGACACAATTCTCTTGCCATCAGGTGAGAAGGCAACTGAGGTGACCCAATTGGTGTGCCCCTCCAGTGGCTCCCTAAATGCAGCTCCAGTCTCTGCATCCCAAATGCGCACAGTGTTGTCCCAGGAGCCAGACACAATTCTCTTGCCATCAGGTGAGAAGGCAACCGAGGTGACCAGACCAGTGTGGCCCTCTAGTACAGCAATTATGTTTGGCCACTGTTTCATTCTCCCTTTTGTAATTGATAACAATTGTGGGAATTCATCTGAGAACCTTTTGAAGATTTCAGACTGCTCTGGTGCCAAGGCCAGTGCTGATAGATAAATATGAGGTGCACTTTGATTGATTGCATCCCAAAAGAAGGAAATAAATCTTTTGGCATCAGTCACAAATTCGATGAGGGATGTGCTCTAATGATCTTCAGTCCTCATAACATCTCATAAGATCATTCCTAAACATACCTCATTTGCCCAAACTATCAATTTAGTTAGAGCCTGCTGCCCATAGCCCACAATCCCAAGTAAACTCAACAACTCCAGCCAAAACAGAAACTTTTTGAACAGCAAGTTCTGCACTTTTAGGCCACGCCATGAATCATAGGCTATCTCCACTAGATGATCCACCCAAAATTGAGCAGCGTATCGGACATGCAATGGGACGTAGTTGTCAAGTCGCCACTGGAAATCTGGCATGTCAATGTTTCGCAAGTATGAGGTTGGTAGATCACAGATATTGAATTTCAGTTGCCTGTGCAGGACCTTCATAAGAGCAGACATCAGGGCTCGCTGCTGATTTTCTGTGCCACAGAGGATTTCAGGCCGGGTCTCTTGAACATAAGATGTCATGAACTCTCTGAACGAGAGATGTATGATTCTGATTGCTGCCCCTGGAGTATCAGAAACATGGATTACAGCACTGAGAGGGAGCAGTGTCTTTAGAAGAACTCTTTTATCCAGTTCAAGCAAGTCTGCCAGACTCTGGCAATCCAAAGGTTTCATGAGGTGCAAAATTGTACTCAGAATCTTTATGGCTCGATCATGGTAGCCTTGAGCACGCCGGTCTCCTGAGGCAGCTGATGGGATGGCATAATTCACAATCCGTAGGTATAGATCATGCAGCTCAGTGAGAGCTTCACCATCCAGGAGGTAATCAACAGATTCTTGGGGGGGTACATGTGACAGTCCTGCCAGAACATAACGAACAGCTGTAGCTGCAAAAACAAAGAGTCCATTTGCACGAGTTGTTATTTCTTCTGCTTGGTGACTCTGAATTTTCCAGGGATCACGAGTAGTCCAGTTGGCCCCATCAAGTGACTGCTCAACATAGAGGTGTATGTCACGCTGAACTATAATGGGTTCAATTTCATCAAGGACAACCCTATGCATCAGAGAAACAAGTTTATCAAATTGCAGATAAGAAGGTACTTCTGGGCGTCCAGTTAGAAAAAATCGGATATAGGCTGGGATCTGACCAATGCTATCAGATAGCCACCGCAAGAAGATCTGGCCACGGTCATTTCCACATTCATCCAGAGCATCAAGACAGATCACCCATGGTGTTGAACAGGGAGGTAGCTTCCCAAGAATTTCTACAACCAGCTTCTGGAACTGCAGGCGTGGTTCTGCCTGGCAAATGCCAGTACAATCTTTCTCTAGTAGCTCAATGAGATGAGCCTGAAAGCCAGGACTAAAATCTGCAAGCTGAATGGCAAGTGTCATGGCAAGGTGATTTATCTCCTTGCGATCTGTGTAGTCACGGGAAAAGAAAAAAGATGCTGCAAGAGTCTTTTTCTCCTCGGCCAAGATAGTTGCAACTGACTTTGCAATTGTGGATTTGCCTGATCCCGCAACCCCACTGAGCATGACCAGGCAGATTGAATCAGGAGTGCTGGTCAAGCATGCAACAAGGTCCCTGATTATTTTGACTCGTGTACCATCCATGCATTTCTCGGGGGTGTTGGCAGCATTATAGCGTGCTGCCACACATTTGAGACTTGCTAGAATCTCTCTGGTGTTGCCTCTGTCAAATTTTCTGTTACTGAGAAATAGTATTTGGGAGAGGATGAACCAACATACAAATTCACAGTGAAGTTTTCAGTCTTGACATCATAAGACATCCTAGGACCCTCTCCAGTACCTCCATCCCCACCTTGTCCTCCACCTTCCCCCCCTTTACCCCCTACACCACCTGGGAATGATAAGTGATAAGATTGGCTTATCAATTTTGCAACACACCATAGATGGTCTGATTAACTGTGTGGACTTTGCTAGCCTGGTGAGACATATAGGGCCAGTGTCAATTGGTAGAGACTCTGAGTAGAGTGTGGATCTTGCGTATACAGTGCAGTAGACGTGGAGGTGAAAGAACAAGGGTTGACTGACAGCTCACTGACAGATCAGCATGCGGCCGCATGCAATGTTTCCTAATTATAGGGTGTCAAACTTCGGGAAAACGGTGGGATTATCAACGGCTAGAACACATCAGATGGACGCAGATATACAGTGATCAGGAAAATGGCTCAATTTTTTCATTTGCAAATATTAATGACTAGAACAACGCACGCAGATAGCTAGTATATTCTGCCGCAAATTCAAGCCATCATTATTACACTCACGAACTTCGGTTTAGAATGTTCTTGCCGTAAACCAGGGTTCAGGGTATCCATTCCGACGCACATTTCGCCCCGGGCCCCCTCATACCATATTATATTCTACCATGCGCTCCCGGCCGGTCCGGCCCGCTGCCCAAGTAAACTACTTTGTCGCTCACCGACATCCTCCAACTTACCGGCCCGCGCTTTCCCTCCACTCAATCGCGCGGCCTGCCGCTCCTGATGGAGTCCGCCCGATAATCGCGACTCCCCGGGCCCGATGCTGCCACCTTTTCAATCTACGCGCCCGCCTTCCCGCCCCACTGCGCCTTCGGCCCGACGCATTTATTTTGGTACTGCGTGGCGCCGTCGTCCGTCGCTGCCGCGGTGATCAGGTCGCTCTCTGACTGATATCTTTGGCGCTCGACTGGGGCCCGCTATGCTGGAAGCAGGCTCTCGTCGTACACCACTGAGAAGGCGGGTGGGGGAGTGAAGTGGATGGGTGTATTGAGGTGCGCCGTGCGTTAACGCTTGTAATCTTCTTGCGCACTGATTTCGTGTGCCTCTTCCCATCCAGTCCCCCACGCCGCGCCGCACCCGTTCTGCGTAGACGAGAATCCTCGTCTCACTGCGTGTACGGCTTGGGATTGCCTGCCTGCGCTGCAAACCCACATCGCGAGCACTGTACGTGCCCTTCCACTCTCACCGATCTCCGCTTACGATCTTGTAGGTATTCCATCATCTTATTTGGCGTCGTACCGCGATCCTCGCCGCGTTTTCTCATACCACCTCGTTCTCAGTGCACGGCGTCGTACCTGTGACACGTCTCAGCGCACACGCTCGCATAATCGGTATGCATTTGATTTTCTGGTATCTCTCCTTCATTCATTGACTGCGCGTAACAGGCGCTGCTAGACCACTCCTCAATCGCAATTCAAGCAAGTACGTCCAGCATCGTATATGTGCGCTCGAGTCCACGCCACGCGAAGCCTGCAATAACACCATATCACTTGCGATGCGCGAGATGCTCGGTGTCGCGCTCGAATGCCCTGCGCACCCCCCAAGTACGATACGGAGCCTTTCTGGGTGCGTTTCTCTTCCCTCTTCCCCTTCCCCTCTCCTGCCCTTTCTTCATTTTCTATTCCTTCGCCCCCTCCTTAGTCTCTCTTTTTTTTCGCCTTTGAGGCATACATACTCACTTCCTCGTCAGGCGTGCACCCCGTCCGAAGCTCCCAAATATCAAGAGGCGTGAGCTCGCACACCCGCAACGATCTTTAGCAGCACCGCCTTCCGTACGGCAGAGTGGTGCTTCTTCCGACGCCCCCGACGCCTTCTCCACGGTATCGATGCTCCATACGACGTGCACCGCGACCAGCAGCGCCGCTCGCTGCCCGGGCGGCCATCTGCAGCACCACGACAGCGCGTGATCTGCTCTACCGTTCCTGCCACCCCCACGGGCTCGACACCACGCCGGCGCGAACACAAGTCCCAGCCGCACTACCAGCTGCACGCGCAGCACGCGACGCTGGCGTGCCTCGCCGCCGATGACGCCTCGTCGCCTTCCCGCACACCGTGACTCTTCAGCAGTGTACTGCCGTCACCGACCGACGCCTGCGTCTGCCGTACTCCCCAGCACCACCTTCATCGCCTCCTGCGTGCGCAGCGCGTGCGATCGTCGTTCCCCATCGCCGGCGCCGCTTTTATCGCCTCCTCGCGCGCCAAGTGCATCTCCAGCAAGTACCACTCTCCCCGATCCACACGCGCGCAGGGCGTTTGCATGCACGACCCCTCGCGTGCGCAGCACCTGCAGCAGCCGCTCCCCATCCCCCGCGCCACGGTTATCACCTCCCTGCCCGCCGCTACCGTGTCCAGCGCCTGATTATCCTCCGCTCGAAGCCAGCTCGTGTCCAGCACCAGGAGTACGACGCGCAGCATCGCCGGAGCACGCAGCAGGTGCAATGCGCATTCCCCGTCGCCCACGCCGCCTTCATCGCCTCCCCGGGCACCGCGCCTATCTTCTGCGCCGATGCCAGTGACCGCTCGAAACCTTGGCCTGCCGCGCACTGCGAACAGGATGGGTGCCGTCTCCCGTGCGCGGCGCACGCTGCAGCTGTCCCCCCATCGCCCCATACCCTCCCCGCTTCCCACGTCCATCCTCAGACCTGTACCGCTCCGCTCGTTGATGACTCCGCCCGGCGGCTGCGTTTGCCACGATAACAGCTGGCATGGCACGGACCACACGGAGGCGATGCGCACCCCATGCTTCCACCGGTACCCCGCCTTCCGCGCTAGGGATTTCAGATAAGCGCGGATGGGGCACCGCGACGATTCTCGGTGCGACGAACCGGGCGGAGACAGCAAAACCTACGCTCCCCCGGTATTTCAGATCGCACCCCCGCCTGTGCAGTTCGGATCCCCGGCGAGCGCTGCGAGTTCGGGGAAGGGTACTGCGGGAATGTAGGAGAAGTGCCTATTCGGACCCACATTACTTATACATGTCTCCTGCACCTTGGCGGACTGCCTAACCTCCACGGTTTACATATTCAGCATTTCCTCGATCTGCATGTAAAATTCCGAGCTATCGCTAGCAGTGGTCGGATGTTCGCTGCCCTTTGCGAGCTCGTCTTTTTTTCCGAGGCTATAAATTCCATAACCAGCCTTTTGGATGCTCTCGACAAAATCGAGCTCACTTTCGACACGCTCGACCTCATTACCCAGGACTGGTTTGTCCAGCCCTTGGCCGACGAGTCTTCGAGCGCCATCAAAACCCGGTCATCGTTGATCCCATCGTTGGCGCAGAAATCCAAGACGCTGACAAAACTGTACCTCAGAGAGCGAATTTCATTCCACTACACTCCCGACGCTCTCGACCGCATGCTCCCCGTCGATTGGTTCCACCCTCTCCTTTCGTGCGCCAATTTGACCGAGGTCGTGATCCTCACTGCGAGCGGCATCGATATCGAGGACGCATTTTTGAAGCGGATGGCTACCGCTTGGCCGCAGCTCCGAACGCTCGACCTATCGCCCGGATGCCAGTCTGCCGCGGGCCACGTTGGCCGGGCTCCTCCCCTTGGCGCAGCACTGCCCACGCCTCGAGTCGCTCGCCCTCGTTCTGGATGCGACTCGCGCAGACCCCGAAATACTTAGGGACGGGATCAGCAACTGCGCGCTCGTCCGACTCGACGTCGTCGAGTCGCCGCTGTCCTCGCCCGGCGCAGTGGCGGCCTTCCTTGCTGCGATATTTCCGAATTTGCAGGTCGTGTCGTCGCGCCAGGAGGGAAACCGTAATAAGTTGGCACCGGGGGAGCGATGAATATGGAGGCTTGGGCGTTGGTTAGCACCTTGGTTGAAAGGAAGGTTTATGCCTGGGTGCAGGAACCCATGCCAGTCGATTGATCACGCACGAGTCGGGACTTTTGCGAGTTGAGTATCACCTTCGCGAGTTTTTCCCTAAGAATGGGGACAGCCGCAGTAAGTATATTGCCATATTGAACATAATAATAAACCATTTGGCGCCGGTTTGATGAGGTTGAATGCACGATGGCTGTCCATTGCTGGTCAAGAATATCCGGAAAATAGAGCCCCGGTTGCCCGTATCCAGTTGTCCGTACAGATCCGACTCCGGGTCGTGGAGTCCGATAGAGCCGAAGCAACCAACTTGCTTGTTTATTTTCCAGACGCCATTGAATGAGCGAACCCCGTTAGCATTTTTGATCATTTGATTTGCAAACTATATGGCTGTAGACGGTGGTCGAGAGTACTGTAGCGTTTCGACCAAAGGTTCAGGTGACGGGTGACACGGGCCTGTGAATGAACAATTTTGGTCTCGGTGACAGGTGACGGCGCAATTTTGGACCCAAATAGGCCTAAAAACGCGAAAAATTTAAGTCCGGCAACTGCCGTATTACCCTTTATGGTAATTTTATCGTGATTGCCGAGGAATGAACAACTGACCCAGTGAACAATTGAGGTGACGGGTGACACCCCGTGAACCTTTGGTCGAAACGCTACAGTAGACGAAACCCCGGTTCCTCTGGCGGTAGTTTCTTTGGTGGCTGAACCGTAAATCAACACCAGCAACATCCACTCACTTTCCTTTCTCGGCACCCCCTACAGTGGCGCTCAAAAGTTCTGCACGCGGGCCGGATTGATCAATACCAGGGTTTCAAGAAATTAAAATGCCTAACTTTTGGTGTATGGATCATAGCTTAGGTTATGTAGAGTGCCTGTGCAAAGATTCAGAGCCAATGGATGAGTTTTGGCCCATCACGACGGCAATTTCCTCGGATCGTGCCAAATCAGGATGCCAAATATAAACAAAGGGCGGAAAGAATTGCTCAAGGGTCATTCAAATGTTGTACAAAAAATACGAAAATATTAGTACTTGGTATAATTGCCCTTCGCAGCATGCAGGGCCTGAACTCGACGCGGCATTGAGTCGTACAAGGTGTTAATATAGACCATGTCCAAATTCTTCCACTCTTCCTGCAAAATCTCCCATAATTCATCAGCATTCCGTGGTAACACCTCGCGAGCCCGCAGTTGGCGATCCAGTTGCTCCCATGCATGCTCGATGATGTTCATATCGGGTGAAGATGGGGCCCATCGCAAAATTTTGATGTCGTGATCGTGAAACCAGTTGGTGGCACGGGCAGATGTGTGCTTGGGATCACCGTCCTGCTGAAAAACAACAGCATCGGGCTGGAGCGAGTAGTCGGCGAGGGTACCCAAGAAGGATTCCTCGAGGATGGAGCAATATTGGGCAGCATTCATGCGTCCTTCGACACGATGAAGCCGCCCGGGTCCATGCTCGGTCAAGCACCCCCACACCATCACATTTCCTCCACCGTGCTTCACTGTTTTTTTGATGTTCCGTGGTTCCAACTCCTTGTGGGGTCTCCTACAGCAATACTGCTTCCCATCGGATCCGAAAATCATGAACTTTGATTCGTCGGAGAAGATGACATCGCGCCAATCATCTGCTGTCAATTCCAGCATGTCCTCTGCCCATGCTCTTCGTTTATTAACGTGGATTTTGCTGAGGAATGGCTTCGCACGACGTATGCGTCCATTCAGCCCTTCCTGAGCAAGGGCTCTGCGAACGGTGGATTGGCCTACATGTGGGAAAAGCTCGTGATGGACATCGGCACCATCACGGGCCTCACCAGATTCGATCATTCTGACGGCGCGGCGCCTGTCCCGTTCGGATAAGACTCGGGGTCGACCAGATTTCGGTTCATAATGGTAGGGATCCCCCATCTCTGCGACCCGATGATAGTTTCGGGACACAGTGGACCGGCTAATCCCAAGCTCGTCGGCAATTTCTTGGAAATCCATATGTTCCCTTTGATGTATCCGCATGATGCGGGCACACTTTGTTGGAGTGCAAATGACCATGGAGGAGGGTTCGAAGAAGGTTTATAACAGTTTAGAAGTTGTTGGTATGCAGGGAATGGCAGCGCGAACATTGTGTGGTGGTTGTTTGGAAAGAACGTGATATTGTGACAACTGTGACTCATCATGTTATGACCTCATCGGTTGTTTCCCGGACCAGTACAGCTCGGCTGGTTCCAAAATTTTGTATACACACTCTACATAATCTGAGCTACGATCCATACACCAAAAGTTAGGCATTTTAATTTCTTGAAACCCTGGTATTGATCAATCCAGCCCGCATGCAGAACTTTTGAGCGCCACTGTAAATCACCCCCTAAATCATCCCAAATTGGAAATTCATCTCCTTTGTCTTGCCATCATGCATCGCGGACTGCTCATCCCAGAAGTTGTTGACCTCATATGCGGAGTGGCTGATTTCCCGACGCTTTCGTAGACGGTAACCGCCATATGTACCTTGTACATTGGAAGCGCTTTGTAAGGCTGCTGCTCCAACCTTACTACTTTCTTCTGCACTGTCCAACCTCTCCCTTCCAGGAGTGGTCCAGCCTTTGTTGTCTGCATTGTACTGCCAGTGTTCTGTGCTATCTGCACTGCACCACTGCTGTCCATGCTGTCCTCATCGTATTGCTATTGGTCCCCTTCAGCCTTGGTTTAGCACACCAATGCCTCAGTCCTTATTGCTCCTTGCAATCCTGCATTGTATCTTCACTGCTACCATTGTTTTTCCTTATCATTGACTCGCCCATATCCCTCCTCAATGATCACCTATACCACTCTTTGATATCCTACCTTTTACATTGCCGTTGTTGAGTCCTTATTTTACATTCTGATTTATATCTCATGTTACATTCTATTCCTGTTACGTATCTGTCTGCACATTGATTGTGATTATGTACTTTACTGATAGCATCTTCTCTTCTTGGTCTTGACCACCATGTACCTTTCCTAGTGGCTGCTCTTGAATGACCACACTATTGTTCTGTCATTCTTGGCTCCTCTTAGTTCTGTCTGGCCGACCCCTCTAGTGTTGACTGCCTCCACAATATGGCAGCCTTCCACGCTTCGACCCTTCCGAGGACACCTGGGTTCCAGAATGGGACTTGCGCAATGCCCCCCGAAATGAGGGAGGAGTATTTGTCTCAGCACAACTTGTGTTCGGCGTAATTTTATTTGTGTTCCTCTAGGTTCACACCTGTTTAGTTCTTAGACCTTAAGTAGATCTGAAGGTGCAAAATTTGTTCTTATTTACTTTCAAGGAGATCGCCTTCCGCTGATCTCCTAACTTTTCTCTCCTGACCACGACCATCGCCGACGGACTTCCAGGTGACTTCCCCTTCTCTCGCCCTTTTTGTCAACAGTTCACTGGACAAACACCTCTAAAAGGACTCTACCTACAGTAGCCCAGGCGTAAACAAATCCCGACCTTTTCCATGTACCCCAGAGTGGATACCTCCCCTGAGGAGACTCAACTGTACTCAGGGAAGAGGCTCCTCAGTTCTCAAAGCTACGAATACCCGCCACTCATCAACGATGTGTTTCAATGGAAGCTGCCCAGCCCCTTTTCTCACTTCGGTCACGAAGTGAGAACCTCCTACGACGGGCACGAGCGACACTTCAAGCTCTGGAGCCCCAAATCTACCCAGCTCCCCTACTACGCGGGTATACACTCAAGTGTGCTTGGACTCTGGCCCTCTACGACTTTAGAGCAGCAACGGTATAACAGCCACTTGGGGCGATTCAATCTGACTTTCGCCTCCCAATACTACGATAGGAAGTGTCCTTGGCTCACCTTCATTACTTCGCCAACCGAACTCACGGCCTTCGACCTGTCCTCTCACACTGAGGACGTTCCAATAGTCTGTGCCTGAGAAGTAGACGACGAGCATCCGTACCAAGGGCACCTACGGGAAACCTTCATCCACGACCTCAACGAGTCTAACTGCACGGTACATTCAAGGATCATGTTGATTGGCACACATGTGTATTGTGAGCACGCTGATCTCTGGAACAGTCACCTGATATCACCTCTACACTCCGATTTCGATGAGCTCCACAATGCCTTGACTTTTGAGCAAGCTGTCAACGTTGGCCGACAAATTCAGCAATGGATACTTGAAAAGCATGCCTGGTACCGAATAGCTGAATCATGGCTGGACTACCAAGAGAAAGACCTTGCACTTTCGGCCGTTCAAGTCAAGGCCACTAAGGAGGAATATGTGGGGGTCTGGATCTATGGTGTCTCGGAAGAAGAACTCAAGTTCTTCCTCGGACACACTCAAGTTCCTTGCTTCCTCATTCACGAGCTAGTTGAGGGAGAAGCTCCTGACTCGTGGTGACCAACTTCGTCCAAGGTACTCCCATTTATGGAATAGCACAAATATGCAGAACAAATATTCATTGCTTAGTAAGCAGTTGAAATCCTCACTATTCTCAAATTATGGCAGCATTGAAGGTCATTGTGATTGCTGAAAATGTAGAATAAGACTTACCAATGCATATTGCTGTGAATAATTTGAAAATAGTGAGGATTTCAACTGCTTACTAAGCAACGAATATTTGTTCTGCATATTTGTGCTATTCCCTACTCCCATTGCTCAACTGCTTGACCCACAGAACTCGGAATACGACCAGGTCGCCCTGAGGCTTAACGGAGGAGAACATACCCTCCATGTTGGTTCGCTGCCCCTACAGGGTGTCGCCTTTCATCCCAACAATGAACAACTACTCTCCAGAAGTTGTAGCCAAAATTAGCCACATCCTCTCGAAAGATCTGTCCATTCTAAGTCTCCTGGAGGAATGTCCATCCCTGGCTCAGATGAGGACAAGGAGTTACCTGTGGATGAGCGAGCTACGGTTTCCACTGGCTCTGAGTGGACAGTGACACCGTACTCAATGATCTTGGGAGCCGAAGTCACGGTAGTCATGATGGAGGTAAAGATCACTCCCGTTCTGAAGTTCACCGTGCCCAACACCTTCACACTGGAAGGCATGAAGGGTTGGCTAGCGTTGGCGATGAAGCAAGTGGTGGGAGGACGTTGGCAGTGAATAGTTCACGTAGAGTGGCACCCGCACACCCACTACTATATTGAGTTTGATACGGACAACACAGTGCTCCATGTGAAAGGCCTAGTCGATGCGAAGGATGGAACGATCCGGCCTGTGGAGTTCACAAGGAGCAGGGAGTTCAATGAGGTGCTGAGCAAGCATCCTGTTGTCGTATCTCGCCCCGCTGAAACGGTGCACTTCTTATATGACTAGGAATAGCTAATTGATAGGCATTGTGAACAAACACCCAAAACAACCAACCACAACCAATCTACCTCCAAAGATCTAAGTGCTTCTCTTTGTGAGTTCGGGTCCGGGCCGTAGTATGCGACCAGCAGGTTTGAACAAACACAAGTTTGATTGATAGGCTTCTAACAACACACTCTACAATGTACTAGCAATATGCAACTGCACCTAGGGATGGTCCGGGGGTGTGTTTATATGGGGTGGATACAAGATGGCTGGACCATTAGGTCGAGAACACCAGGGGCAGAGTATGTAGGTTTGTGAAAATCCTTGCTAAGGGCAGCCCCAAAGACTACTGAGGCTAACAACAAGGGACTTCAATCCTCAAACGGCAAGACTCTCCTTGACCGCTGACCTATTCCTTAACCAAGAACAGGAACCTTTCCGCTTTATATCAGCACTAGTTCACTACAAGCGTCCAGCTAGTGACCCAACACACTACGACAGAGCTTCCATCTATATTGGGGTGAAGGCAAAGTAACTGACAAGTTATAGCCAAACTAGAGGTGGGGGCACCTCGTCTGTCTTCTACTTTATAGGGCTCGAGGCAACACACAATCCACCTAGCAAGTGATCCAACACACTACGGCAGAGCTTCCATCTTGTCGGGGTGAAGGCAAAGTCACTAGCGCAAACTGCAGCTGGGTCTCAAAGAGAACACCCTAGTTTGTCTTTATCTTAGCGGGGCTCAAGTCAACACACAATCACCTAGCAGGCGATCCAACACACTACAACAGAGCTTCCGTCTTGTTGGGGTGAAGGCAAAGTCACTAGCGCAACTGAAGTTGGGTCTCAAAGAGAACACCCTTATTTTATATGTGGAGGTCTGCTAGAACCAACAAAGGTCTGCTAGAGCCAACAACACGAAATCCTCAACTTAATCACTCCATGTTCCAGAGTCAACAGTTTCTAATTCCAATAAAGACTACTATCAGTGAAGTGCATTACAAACTTCACTAGCAACCTGAGACCACCTCCACTAGTGTCGCACAAAACTGGGGTGTAATCTCTATTAGAGGCCACCTGCACCAGCTTCATACTCGACCAGGGAGTGCTAATCTGAGGTGCTAGTCGCTCCTGTGCTCCTTTTATACTACTAGGTTCCAAATACATGTGAAAAACGAGCTGAATAATACAATAATAAGCAATATGAGGTGATTCAAGATGAACAGCCAATAAGATGACTGCCATTTCATTTTAGAGCCATCCTGTGACATGCTAGGTCAGCCTCGCTGACGAGCTAGCAGCCTATTCGTGGGTATATTGCAGATCCTGGGCACATCATCTATAGCCAAGGATCACACTTAGGCACCTGGGTTTACAGCTAGTGTTCTAAGTCATCTTTCTGTGTCAGGATGCCGATCCATTGCATCTAGACAACCCAGTATTACAGCTGGTGTTCTGGGTCATCTCTCTGTGTCAGAGTGGTGATCCATCACATTCTAGACAACCTGGGGTTGCAACCAACATCATAGGTCATCCCTGTTTGTCAGAGCATCGATCCATCGCATCTAGACAACCTGGGGTTGCAACCAACATCATAGGTCATCCCTGTTTGTCAGAGCGTCGATCCATTGCATCTAGACAACCTGGGGTTGCAACCAACATCATAGGTCATCCCTGTTTGTCAGAGTGTCAATCTATCTGCCTGTTAGACGACCCAGTGTTACCACTGGTTGCCTAGGTCAGATCTATGTGTCAGAGCATCGATGATCGCCTGTAGCTCCGCACCAATAGCCTTCCTGCTATTCCACTCGAGCTAGCTGCCTGTATTAGGCCCTAGCTATTGTTTCGCATCTCTCATGTGTCCATAGCATCGTATCTTTACGATCCTAGCTGGTCCTAGGCAGATCTCCCTGGCACTGCCTTTGGCCTTTATCTAGAGATTAGATAGTACAGCCTAGACCTGTGCTGAGCGAACTAGCTCAAAACACTGTCTCCTAGCTATACATCCATCGTCGATTCCAGTCCACTAGACTATCGCTAGCTCCCTAGCACATCATCTCTCAACTACTAGAGTCTCCTAGGTCTCGTCTCAATGAATGTTTAGGCTGTGGTTTAACCCCTGGTGGTTTGTACACTCGACTAGCAGCTAGCACGTCACACTAGTGCAGTCTCACGCTACAGTCAGCAGTCAGGGCTCGCTATGATTCTCCTTTATATCACCTAACAAGTGGTCTGTGTACTAGCTAGTTTGCTAGTAACAACAGAAGTGCTAGCTGCTTCCCGTTGTATAAATACTGGTCATAGGAATTGCAAAATTAGCACTAGATGCGGTGCATTTATGTTACGCTGTTTCACCGCTACTCCACCGCCAGTGCCCATTGATCAGGAACATTCTGCTATTCCGACACCCTTCAAATGCAGGTGCCTTCGGTCACCCTCCACGCGGAATTCAGCACGTGGACCCACTCCCTTCTCAGCCAGACAGGCCTACGAGTCCTAGGGATCTGTGAGAAGCTATTACCGACGCTCCCGTTCTCCCCTGCACACATACCACCATTCGCGATCACCGCCGTATCATTGTCCACCCATGAACCCCATCCATTGTTGACCATGCAGTCCGCCCTACCGAAGGCGTAATTCTTGTTCTCGTTTGCTGTCTCCTTACAGAAGAGGAAGGACAAGAAGTCGCTCTCTCTCTCCTCAAAGGCGGAGTCGATCCTCAGAACAGATGCATACCTCGAGATCCAGGGCACGAAGTTTGAGCGGCAGCCCGGGGGGCAGACGAGGTCGTCCCTCCTCCACAACCACGGTACGAGCGGCAGATTCACACATGAGGGCTACAGTCAAGGAATTGTCACCGGCCCTCATGGACATCGACCTGCCGAACTCAAGGTCTAGCTTGCTGACTCAACTCATGATCCCTGGGGAAGGACCCTCCTCGTCAATGCAGGACAAGCAGCAGGGTGAAACACTGTTCAAGCGGATGGCCATGAGCCTGGAAGAACGACTAGGATTACCGGGAGATGCTGGCAAGACTTTGAAAGGGAAGAAAAGGCGAGGTAGACCACCCAAGGCGATTCGAGAACATCTGGACGCTGAGAGGCATGAACATGGGGGAGCTCTGTGACGGGGATTATATATTTTACTATATGCTATTCATGTTCCCACTCCCAGCGGATTATGTATTTACTGTCATGTGATGTAGATTATGAATCTAATCTAACTTGCTCAAAACCTCCATGTCGTACTGAGTGCAACTTTCAAGGAGGTGGTGCACTATGTCTAGCCCACCACCTCAGCTGAGCATCTATTCAACTGCTCTCCACCCCTGGGTGACAGGGTCCAATCACAGGATCACACGAAGTCCGGGCGAGAGGCTTCCACTCTTGCTGATGGCGCTGAGCTCAACTTTGAACTCAGGTTTAGTGCTCACGGCGCTAGGCTTAGGCCTTACCAATGAGAAGATCTCTACCAAAGCTCGAGAGCCCTGAGGCAGAGGCATTCACTCAAATGTGTCTTGATTACTTGTCTGCCCCAGGTATGATACATTTTTATTTTGCATCCCAAGTTTCTGATACTGATTCCATTTTATAGCAACCTCTGTCGACACTGAATAGCTTTTCTCCTTCTCAGCAAGGACAATAATGAAACTCCGCAACCAGCTGTCTGAGAAATCTGCCCATTCCGCCAGTGGGCAAGTGACCTGGACCTCATTGCAGTTGATGAGTTCAAAAGCCAGCTTGTTGAGGGTTGGACACACACAAAGAAGCGGAGAGCACCAGCTTCAGCTGAGGCACAGGGATCATCTAAAGTTATTGTTGTTGAAGATAACAGCTCATAGTTCAGTAGCTGAAATTGAACTTTATATGCATGCTATTCATGAATAACTCACAGCTAACAAGTATTCAAACTCACTGAATGTGAATAGTTGCCACTCCCGAGTATTCGCAAATACAGCTTACTAATCCACGAATATTCGCCATCAATACTTGTACGAATGTGAATATCATTTCTCCCACTTCAATGAATATTCATATTTGCGAATGTATATTTGTGCTACACTCTACTAGGCTGTGAGTTAACTTGTGACAAGCCCTATGACTCTGACTTCCATTGATATTCCCCTTATATTTCATTTATCTCACACACAATTTTCCTACATATACTATGTATCCTCCTTACCAGACTCACCATTTTGATCCTCACATTTGATCTACCTGTCTTGTACTTGCATTGCTCTCTCACTCCATTTCCCTTCAGTGCAAAATACAAAAGTGAAATGGATGAGCCGCTGGAGAATAGACCAGGATAGTGTTGAGAACATAACTGGTAAAGAGCAAGGAGTAGCACCAAGAGGAGGGCATTTAAGGAGTAAGGGTTGATGCAGGGCAGTAGATGAGGCAGAAATGGGTATTGGGGAATGAAAGGAAGGGGAATGAGGGTAATCAGCCGAGTGGTTGAATAATCTGGTTCCATGTTATAAGAGAAGAGTTGAGCATTAGAGGAAAGGGATCAACTAAGATACAACTCAAGGGCTTTCTGCTTGGGAATAGCACTTTGCCCAGTCTGCACCACATACAAACTTTTCATATGAGAGCAAGTTCTGTTCTCGGCCTATAACAAGTATGTTGTGTGGAGACCACAGTCCAACCCTAAAGGGTATTGGGAGCCAAAAAAGGAGTTCTGAGGGGAGACAAGAGACCCAACCATTGTGTATTTTCCAGTGCAGAGGTACAGAAGGGGACTTGAGATGAAGGGACTGGGATAGAGAATGAGTCCATACTAAAGGTGTACATAGAAGAGGAACTTACTTTGAGTAAACCCCATCCCTTCACAGAGCAGGAACATTGCAGAGGTGAGCCATTGGTAGCACCATCAACATTCCATGGACATATGGCACAATCATTGCAATCAGAGAGAAAAGACCTTCCAGCAGGTAGGAATGCAACTGAGGTAACCAAATTGGTGTGCCCCTCCAGTGGCTCCCTGGGTGCAGTTCCAGTCTCTGCATCCCAAATGTGCACAGTGTTGTCGTGGGAGCTAGACACAATTCTCTTGCCATCAGGTGAGAAGGCAACTGAGGTGACTGGATTGGTGTACCCCAGTGGCTCCCTGAGTGCGGCTCCAGTCTCTGCATCCCAAATATGCACAGTGCTGTCATAGGAGCCAGACACAATTCTCTTGCCATCAGGTGAAAAGGCAACTGAGGTGACCGCACTGGTGTGCCCCTCCAGTGGCTCCCTGAGTGCAGCTCCAGTCTCTGCATCCCAAATACGCACAGTGTTGTCTTCAGAGCCAGACACAATTCTCTTGCCATCAGGTGAGAAGGCAACTGAGGTGACCCGATTGGTGTGCCCCTCCAGTGGCTCCCTGAGTGCAGCTCCAGTCTCTGCATCCCAAATACGCACAGTGTCGTCATAGGAGCCAGACACAATTCTCTTGCCATCAGGTGAGAAGGCAACTGAGGTGACCACATTGGTGTGCCCCTCCAGTGGCTCCCTGAGTGCAGCTCCAGTCTCTGCATCCCAAATACGCACAGTGCCATCATAGGAGCCAGACACAATTCTCTTGCCATCAGGTGAGAAGGCAACTGAGGTGACCCCATTGGTGTGCCCCTCCAGTGGCTCCCTAAGTGCAGCTTCAGTCTCTGCATCCCAAATGCACAAAGTGTTGTCATGGGAGCCAGACACAATTCTCTTGCCATCAGGTGAGAAGACAACTGAGGTGACCGCATTGGTGTGCCCCTCCAGTGGCTCCCTGAGTGTGGCTCCAGTCTCTGCATCCCAAATACGCACAGTGTTGTCATAGGAGCCAGACACAATTCTCTTGCCATCAGGTGAGAAGGCAACTGAGGTGACCCGATTGGTGTGCCCCTCCAGTGGCTCCCTGAGTGCAGCTCCAGTCTCTGCATCCCAAATACGCACAGTGTCGTCATAGGAGCCAGACACAATTCTCTTGCCATCAGGTGAGAAGGCAACTGAGGTGACCGTATTGGTGTGCCCCTCTAGTGGCTCCCTGAGTGCAGCTCCAGTCTCTGCATCCCAAATACGCACAGTGTTGTCATAGGAGCCAGACACAATTATCTTGCCATCAGGTGAGAAGGCAACTGAGGTGACCTGACTGGTGTGCCCTTCCAGTGGCTCCCTGAGTGCAGCTCCAGTCTCTGCATCCCAAATGCGCACAGTGTTGTCTTGAGAGCCAGACACAATTCTCTTGCCATCAGGTGAGAAGGCAACTGAGGTGACCCAATCGGTGTGCCCCTCCAGTGGCTCCCTGAGTGCAGCTCCAGTCTCTGCATCCCAAATACGCACAGTGTCATCATAGGAGCCAGACACAATTCTCTTGCCATCAGGTGAGAAGGCAACTGAGGTGACCTCATCGGTGTGCCCCTCCAGTGGCTCCCTGAGTGCAGCTCCAGTCTCTGCGTCCCAAATGCGCACAGTGTTGTCATCAGACCCAGACACAATTCTCTTGCCATCAGATGAGAAGGCAACTGAGGTGACTGGGCCAGTGTGGCCCTCTAGTACAGCAATTGTGTTGAGCCACCGTTTCATTCTCCCTTTTGTAATTGATAACAATTGTGGAAATTCATCTGAGAACCTTTTGAAGATTTCAGACTGCTCTGGTGCCAAGGCCAGTGCTGATAGATAAATGTGAGGAGCACTTTGATTGATTGCATCCCGAAAGAAGGAAATAAATCTTTTGGCATCAGTCACAAATTCGATGAGGGATGTGCTCTAATGATCTTCAGTCTTCATAGCATCTCATAAGATCATTCCTAGACATACCTCATTTGCCCAAACTATCAATTTTGCTAGAGCCTGCTGTCCATAGCCCACAATCCCAAGTAAACTCAACAACTCCAGCCAAAACAGAAACTTTTTGAACAGCAAGTTCTGCACTTTTAGGCCACGCCATGAATCATAGGCTATCTCCACTAGATGATCCACCCAAAATTGAGCAGCATATTGGACATGCAATGGGACGTAGTTGTCAAGTCTCCACTGGAAATCTGGCATGTCAATGTTTCGCAAGTATGAGGTTGGTAGATCACAGATATTGAATTTCAATTGCCTGTCCAACACCTTGATAAGAGCAGACACTAGAGCTCGCTGCTGATTGTCTGTGCCACAGAGGATTTCAGGCCGGGTTGCTTGAACATAAGACATCATGAACTCTCTGAATGAGAGATGTATGATTCTGATTGCTGCCCCTGGAGTATCAGAAACATGGATCACAGCACTGAGAGGGAGCAGTGTCTTTAGAAGAACTCTTTTATCCAGTTCAAGCAAGTCTGCCAGACTCTGGCAATCCAAAGGTTTCATGAGGTGCAAAATTGTACTCAGAATCTTTATGGCTCGATCATGGTAGCCTTGAGCACGCCGGTCTCCTGGGGCAGCTAATGGGATGGCATAATTCACAATCCGTAGGTATAGATCATGAAGCTCAGTGAGAGCTTCACCATCCAGGAGGTAATCAACAGATTCTTGGGGGGGTACATGTGACAGTCCTGCCAGAACATAACGAACAGCTGTAGCTGCAAAAACAAAGAGTCCATTTGCACGAGTTGTTATTTCTTCTGCTTGGTGACTCTGAATTTTCCAGGAATCACGAGTAGTCCAGTTGGCCCCATCAAGTGACTGCTCAACATAGAGGTGTATGTCACGCTGAACTATAATGGGTTCAACTTCATCAAGGACAACCCTATGCATCAGAGAAACAAGTTTATCAAATTGCAGATAAGAAGGTACTTCAGGGCGTCCAGTCAGAAAAAATCGGATATGGGCTGGGATCTGACCAATGCTATCAGATAGCCACCGCAAGAAAATCTGGCCACGGTCATTTCCACATTCATCCAGAGCATCAAGACAGATCACCCATGGTGTCGAACAGGGAGGTAGCTTCTCAAGAATTTCTACAACCAGCTTCTGGAACTGCAGGCGTGGTTCTGCCTCGCAAATGCGAGTACAATCTTTCTCTAGTAACTCAATGAGATGAGTCTGAAAGCTAGGACTATAGTCTGCAAGCTGCATGGCGAGTGTTGTAGCAAGGTGATTTATCTCCTTGCGGTCTGTGTAGTCACGGGAAAAGAAAAAAGATGCTGCAAGAGTCTTTTTCTCCTCGGCCAAGATAGTTGCAACTGACTTTGCAATTGTGGATTTGCCTGATCCCGCAACCCCACTGAGCATGACCAGGCGGATTGAATCAGGAGTGCTGGTCAAGCATGCAACAAGGTCCCTGATTATGTTGACTCGTGTACCATCCATGCATTTCTCGGGTGTGTTGGCAGCATTATAGCGTGCTGCCACACATTTGAGACTTGCTAGAATCTCTCTGGTGTTGCCTCTGTCAAATTTTCTGTTACTGAGAAATAGTATTTGGGAGAGGATGAACCAACATACAAATTTACAGTGAAGTTTTCAGTCTTGACATCATAAGACATCCTAGGACCCTCTCCAGTACCTCCATCTCCACCCTGTCTTCCACCTTCCCCCCCTTTACCCCCTACACCACCTGGGAACGATAAGTGATAAGATTGGCTTATCAATTTTGCAACTCACCATAGATGGTCTGATTAACTGTGTGGACTTTGCTAGCCTGGTGAGACATATAGGGCCAGTGTCAATTGGTAGAGACTCTGAGTAGGGTGTGGATCTTGCTTATACGGTGCAGTAGATGTGGAGGTGAAAGAACAAGGGCTCACTGACAGCTCACTGACAGACACAGCCAGCATGCGGCCGCATGCAATGTTTCCTAATTATAGGGTGTCAAACTTCGGGAAAACGGTGGGATTATCAACGGCTAGAACACATCAGATGGACGCAGATATACAGTGATCAGGAAAATGGCTCAATTTTTCCATTTGCAAATATTAATGACTAGAACAACGCACGCAGATAGCTAGTATATTCCGCCGCAAATTCAAACCATCATTGTTACACTCACGAACTTCGGTTTAGAATGTTCTGCCGTAAACCAGGGTTCAGGGTATCCATTCCGACGCACATTTCGCCCCGGCCAACCTCATACCATATTATATTATACCACGCGCTTTCGGCCGCTCCGGCCCGCTGCCCAAGTAAACTACTTTGTCGCTCACCGATTATCGATTATCCCTGACATCCTCCAACTTATTGGCCCGCGCTTTCCCTCCACTCAACCGCGCGGCCCGCCGCTCCTGATGGAGTCCGCCCGATAATCGCGACTCCCCCGATGCTGCCACCTTTTCAATCTACGCGCGCGCCTTCCCGCCCCACTGCGCCTTCGGCCCGACGCATTTATTTGGTACTGCGTGGTGCCGTCGTCCGTCGCTGCCGCGGTGATCAGGTCGCTCTCTGACTGATATCTTCGACGCTCGACTGGGGCCCGCTATGCCTCGAATACAGCTTTCCCAATCCCACTCCAGTCCTCTCATTGCCTGGAAGCAGGCTCTCATCGTACACCACTGAGAAGGCGGGTGGGGGAGTGAGGTGCGCCGTGCGTTAACGCTTGTAATCTTCTTGCACGCTGATTTCGTGTGCCTCTTCCCATCCAGTCCCCCACGCCGCGCCGCACCCGTTCTGCGTAGACGAGAATCCTCGTCTCACTGCGTGTACGGCTCGGGATTGCCTGCCTGCGCTGCAAACCCGCATCGCGAGCACTGTACGTGCCCCTCCACTCTCACCGATCTCCGTTTACGATCTTGTAGGTATTCCATCATCTTCTTTGGCGTCGTCAGCGTACCTACCGCAATCCACGCCGCGTTTTCTCATACCGCCTCGTTCTCAGTGCACGGCGTCGTACCTGCGACACGTCTCAGCCTAGGCACACGCTCGCATAATCGGTATGCATTTGATTTTCTGGTATCTCTCCTTCATTCATTGACTGCGCGTAACAGGCGCTGCTAGACCACTCCTCAATCGCAATTCAACCAAGTACGTCCAGCATCGTATATGTGCGCTCGAGTCCACGCCACGCGAAGCCTGCAGTAACACCATATCACTTGCGATGCGCGAGATGCTCGGTGTCGCGCTCGAATGCCCTGCGCACCCCCCAAGTACGATACGGAGCCTTTCTTTCTCTTCCCTTTTCCCCTTCCCCTCTCCTGCCCTTTCTTCATTTTCCATTCCTTCGCCCCCTCCTTAGTCTCTCTTTTTTTTCGCCTTTGAGGCATACATACTCACTTCCTCGTCAGGCGTGCACCCCGTCCGAAGCTCCCAAAAATCAAGAGGCGTGAGCTCGCACCCGCAATGATCTTTAGCAGCACCGCCGTCCGTACGGCAGAGTGGTGCTTCTTCTGACGCCCCCGACGCCTTCTCCACGGTGTCGATACTCCATACGACGTGCGCCGCGACCAGCAGTGCCGCTCGCTGCCCGGGGGGCCATCTACAACACCACGACAGCGCGCATGATCCGCTACAGGCGCGCTGTACCGTTCCTGCCACCCCCACGGGCTCGACACCACGCCGGCGCGAACACAAGCCCCAACCGCACTACCAGCCACACGCGCAGCACGCGACGCTGGCGTGCCTCGTCGCCTTCCCGCACACCGTGACTCTTCAGCAGTGTACTGCCGTCACCGACCGACGCCTGCGTCTGCCGTACTCCCCAGTACCACCTTCATCGCCTCCTGCGTGCGCAGCGCGTGCGATAGTCGTTTCCCATCGCCGGCGCCGCTTTTATCGCCTCCTCGCGTGCCAAATGCATCTCCAGCAAGTACCACTCTCCCCGATCCACACGCGCGCAGGGCGCTTCATGCACGACCCCTCGCGTGCCCAGCACCTGCAGCAGCCGCTCCCCATCCCACGCGCCACGGTTGTCACCTCCCTACCCGCCGCTCCAGCGCCTGATTATCCTCCGCTCGAAGCCAGCTCGTGTCCGGCACCGGGAGTACGACGCGCAGCATCGCCGGAGCACGCAGCAGGTGCAATGAGCATTCCCCGTCGCCCACGCCGCCTTCATCGCCTCCCCGGGCACCGCGCCTATCTTCTGCGCCAACGCCAGCGACCGCTCGAAACCTTGGCCTGCCGCGCACCGCGAACAGGACGGGTACCATCTCCCGTGCGTAGCACACGCTGTAGCTGTCCCCCATCGCCCCATGCCCTCCCCGCTTTCCACGTCCATCCTCAGCCCTATACCGCTCCGCTCGTTGATGACTCCGCCCGGCGGCTGCGTTTGCCGCGATAACAGTGCCACGGGCTGGCATGGCACGGACCACACGGAGGCGATGCGCACCCCATGCTTCCACCGGTACCCGCCTTCCGCGCTAGGGATTTCAGACAAGCGCGGATGGGGCACCGCGACAATTCTCGGTGCGACGAACCCCGGCGGAGACAGCAAAACCTACGCTCCCCCGGTATTTCAGATCGCACCCCCGCCTGTGCAGTTCGGATCTCCGGCGAGCGCTCCGAGTTCGGGGAAGGGTACTGCGGGAATGTAGGAGAAGTGCCTCTTCGGACCCACATTACTTATACATGTCTCCTGCACCTGGGCGGACTGCCTAACCTCCACGGTTTACATATTCGGTATTTCCTCGATCTGCATGTAAAAATCCGAGCTGTCGCTAGCAGTGGTCGGATGTTCGCTGCCCTTCGCGAGCTCGTCTTTTTTTCCGAGGCTATAAATTCCATAACCAGCCTTTTGGATGCGATTGATTCCAACGCTCTCGACAAAATCGAGCTCACTTTCGACACGCTCGACCTCACTACCCAGGACTGGTTTGTCCAGCCCTTGGCCGACGAGTTCTCGACCGCCATCAAAACCTGGCCATCGTTGATTCGTTGGCGCAGATATCCAAGACGCTGACAAAACTGTACCTCAGAGAGCGAATTTCATTCCACGACACTCCCGACGCTCTCGACCGCATGCTCCCCGGCGATTGGTTCCACCCTCTCCTTTCGTGCGCCAATTCGACCGAGGTCGTGATCCTCACTGCGAACGGCATCGATATCGACGACGCATTTTTGAAGCGAATGGCTACCGCTTGGCCGCAGCTCCGAACGCTCGACCTATCGCCCGGATGCCAGTCTGCGGGGTACGCGCCGCGGACCACATTGGCTGGGCTCCTCCCCTCGGCGCAGCACTGCCCGCGCCTCGAGTCGCTCGCCCTCGTTTTGGATGCGACTCGCACAGACCCCGAAATACTTAGGGACGGGATCAGCAACTGCGCGCTCGCCCGACTCGACGTCGTCGAGTCGCCGCTGTCCTCTCCCGGCGCAGTGGCGGCCTTCCTTGCTGCGATATTTCCGAATTTGCAGGTCGTGTCGTCGCGCCAGGAGGGAAACCGTAATAAGTTGGCACCGGAGGGAGCGATGAATATAGAGGCTTGGGCGTTGGTCAGCACCTTGGTTGAAGGGAAGGTTTATGCCTGGGTGCAGGAACCCATGCCAGTCGATTGATCACGCACGAGTCGGGACTTTTGCGAGTTGAGTATCACCTTCGCGAGTTTTTCCCTAAGAATGGGGACAGCCGCAGTATATTGCCATATTGAACATAATAATAAACCATTTGGCGCCGGTTTGATGAGGGGTTGAATGCACGATGGCTGTCCATTGCTGTCAAGAACATCCGGAAAATAGAGCCCCGTATCCAGTTGCCCGTACAAATCCGACTCCGGGTCGTGGAGTCCGATAGAGCCGAAGCAACCAACTTGCTTGCTTATTTTCCAGACGCCATTGAATGAGCGAACCCGTTAGCATTGTTGATCATTTGATTTGCAAGCTATATAGCTGCAGACGGCGGTCGAGAGTAGACGAGCAACATCCACCCACTTTCCTTTCTCGGCACCCCCTAAATCACACCCTAAATCGTCCCAAATTGGAAGTTCATCTCCTTGTCTTACCATCATGCATCGCGGACTGCTCATCCCAGAAGTCGTCGAGCTCATATGCGGAGTGGCTGATTTCCCGACGCTTTCTTCTCTTGCGCGAACTTGCCAAACCTTCCAGCCTCCCGCGTTGGCCGTTCTTTGGGAGACCCAATTCGGTTTGATGCAGTTGCTGAAGTGCATGCCATCCGACCTTTGGGAAGTGGTTCCGGCTCATAACGGTACTCAGGCGATCTGGGTATGTCTCTCTACCCTATCCGCGTTTTCCGCTAACTCCTTCCGGTCGCAGAACATCCGGCGGCCAATTGTCCCTGCCGATTTGACGCGAATGTTATTTTATGCGGAGTATGTGAAGACATTCATTCAGGAAGACCGGCAGTCGACAAAATTGGATCCATATGCGGCTCTAAGCATTGTGCTGCCCCGCCTCTCCCCTATTTCCCAACCTCCGTCACTTGACTTGGCAAGTCCCTGACGACGTGTTTCCCTACTTCCGTATGCTCGCAGGAAGCAAGCTTCGGTCCATAATTCTTGACCTATGGGGCTCCCAGGTTGTCCGCTCCACCCTGTTCCCTTACTTGACAGCATTCCATCCCAATCTAACTCGCGTCGCAATCGAATTTGGTATCGTGGATGCCCCGGTTGTGGAGGAGGCGGCTTATTCTGCCCTTCGCAGCTTGAATCGCCTAGAGAGAGTGAAAATCAATTGTCTGGATGGTCCGACCTTGCTGCACCTGATGGGACTGCCGAACCTCGATCGTTTACACATCCACTATTTCCCCCGATCTACAGCTAGACTTCCGGCCACCAGTGTTCACCGCCCTTCGCCAATTCATCGCGTATTGCGAGTCCATGAATCTCATAACCAACTTCTTCGACGCGCTTGAATCCGACGCTCTCGACAAAATCGATCTTACCGTCGAGTCCACGGCTGTCGCCGAAGAGTGGCCAGTCCTAACCTCATCGTTGGCTCGGAAGTCCAAAACCCTTACCAAACTGTACCTCCGACAGCGGTTCTCGTACGACCACGAAATCCCCGATGTCCTCGAGCTCATGCTCCCCGCAGATTCCTTCCAGCCTCTGCTTTCATGCGTCAATTTGACGGATGTCCACATAGTGATCGGGCATGGTATCGATATCGACAACGCCTTCCTGAAGCAGATGGCTCAGGCTTGGCCGCAGCTCCGAACGCTCGACCTATCTCCCGGATGCCAGTCCGCGCGATACGAGCCCCGGGCTACTCTGGCTGGGCTCGTCCCCCTGGCGCAGCACTGCTCGCACCTCGAAACGCTTGCCCTCGTCTTAGATGCCACTTCCATCAATCCATACGCCAAAGAAAAACCCGGAGCCGGTGTCCGCAATCTAACGCTCCTCGAGCTCGACGTCGTCGAGTCGCCGGTGGACTCGCCCGCCGCAGTAGCGTCGTTCCTTTCTGCAATATTTCCGAATTTGCGGAGGGTTTCGTCGCGCAAGGATGGGGAGCGGAATATACTGATGCCAGACGGGGAGGAGAACATGGTTGAGTGGGAGTCGGTTGGAGCGTTGGTTCGTGTGATCTCGTCTGCCCGGGCGCAGGAGCATTATGTTCCAGACACTATGTTAGTCGATGGAGAATGATGCTAATCGAGCGCGGACTCTTTCCGGGGAAAATCAGGCAGGCGTGTCTTGTTCGCAAGTGTTTATTTCGGAGTGGGCGTAAAGAGCATCATAGGTTCTGTATTGCGTCGGCTGAATTTATTAGGTTGAATGGGTCCTCATGCACATCGCCGTGGCCCGGACTTGGAAGTAATCTTTTGAACACGAAAACTGGGTCCTTATAAGTTTGATTTTTTGCCAATTGGTTATGCCACGAACATTGGTTACAAGACACAATTACAACGGAAACTAAGCAGAAAGGAAAGAAGAAAACGGCTACCAATCATAATCCGTCAAGTTTATCGGCGGTGGACCCCAGTCAGGATAGACGGGCGCGGGCGCATCAACCAATCCCTGCCAGGGTGAATTTTGCGAAGGGTTAAGCGGAATGTACATGAGAGAGACCTCAAGACCAGTTTCGATGAAGGTGCGAAGACTGGACATGATGTCGAGCGTCATTGGTCTTCCAAAACGGATATCGACACGCTTGAGCGCGGTTCGGGGGTCCTGCATCCTTGCGCTGATGAATCGGAGGACGGCGGTATCGGAGATGGTAGTACCGCAGTCCAGGTAGAGCTCCTGCAAAGCAGGACAAAGTTCCGGGGACATCAGGACAGCCAAAGTGTCGTCATCAAGACTTGGTGGAGACCATCCACGACCTGTGTCGCGAATCATGAGCCGCCGTATTGTGGGCGGTAAACCAGGAAGGGTTTCGACGAAACGCGGTTTTATAAATATGTTGGTGTCGATAGTGAGACTCTCCATGCAAACCGAATTCGCGAAGAAGTCATGAAGGGCCGGTGAGTCTTGTGATGCGCCGATAAATGTGAAATTGCGCAATTTGGGGAAAGACAGATGCCCCAATAGAACCTGGACTGCAGGAGTCTCGCGCGCGATAGAGTGCAAGACGAGTGTTTGAAGGAATGGAAGTTCGACAATGGGATGCTGAAGCACAGGTGTTTCATCATTGTCGTTAACCATGAGCTTGCAGCGCTGAAGCGCTGAACACCTGGAAATTACGTGCCATATTGCTTCGCTCGTCATTGTCGGCGGGGCAGTCCATATGGGTCCACCAATTGTCAACGTCGTCAACTGCTCCCAGTGGACCGGGAATCTTTCAGGGATAAAGATGATTCCCGGAATGAGGAGACTCGAGAGTCGAGCTCCGCGGAGTATGTTGAAATGTCCCCACTCGATACCGTGGATTACGCGAGAATGCTGGTCAAGAAATGCAATGGTTTCTAGCCACGGCATCTCAGTGTCAGTGCGTGACACGATCTCCAAAGTAAGGAAGCGGGAGTCGTAAGCTGGATGTGCTGCCAACGGGGTGCGAATGAGAGCAGAGTTTGAAGAAAATGGACGCTAGTTGCAGAAGCATCTCTTCCGATCCCATCTTCCGGAGCACTTTGCAGTGAAATTGACAAAGGGCATTGACCCGAACGACCCAACCACAGCCTTGTCGTCTCCAAGCGCTGGGCGGATAGTGCATGAGTTAGATTGTGAGGGCCCACTGGTTCCACAATGTGAATCCTAGCCCAGAGCCTCGGTGTGGAGAAGGAAATGGCTCTCCACGAGCTGCATATGCGGCCGAGGAGGACAGGCGCCTCAGAAGCGCTCATCACGCAATTCCGGTGCGTTGGAAGACATGCGACGAATATCTCCTGTACTATGTCGAGGGGGACCCTGCGGGCAGGAGAAATGAGGGCCTTGTGGGCGTCCACGTAGATTCCAAGGTCGTCGCGTTCCTCCACGAGTTTGTCGATGGTCTTTTGTAGATCTGCAATCATCTTATCCAAACCCCTCAATCGCTGAGTGGGTTCAACAAGATGGGATTTAATCTCGAGGACCTCCTCATCCTTTGGACAGTAATTCGTGCCCAGTTGGGTAGCGAACGGGGACGCCATGAAGTTACACTGAATAAGGATGGCGGTAAGTAGGTGGTGAAGCAGTACAGTCACACGGACACCTTCCTTTTCTGGACGTGGTCCGAGCCCCGAAGTATACTTGAAGCCTGAGAGTAGTCTTTTGAACGTGAAACGAGGACCATTATAAGTTTGATTTTCTGCCAAAAATGATACTCAGTGTCCAGATGAGGCGACGCCATCCGACAGTGCTAGGATCTCGCTGCACGAGCGTCAAGACAGAATAGAGTGCGTCAGCTCAATGTTGCGCGATCACGAAGACGTTCAGCTTCGCAGAACGTTAAATATGTCATGAATATTGGTTACAAGGTAGAATTAAACTGAAAGGAATTTAGAGCCACTACCAGGCTAGGTTCGGTGGTGGAACCCACGCAGGGGAAACCACCGCGGGTGCATCAGGCAATCCATCCCAAGGTGAATATTGCGGAGGCCGGGGGTAGATAAGGGAAATGGTGAGACCAGTTTCGATGAAGGATCGAAGATTGGGCATAATGTCGAACGTCATTGGTCGGTCGAAGTGGATATTAACACTTTTGAGAGAAGGTCGGGAGGACGACATCATCGCGGTGATAAATTGCAGGACAGCCGCATCTGAGATGTTATGAGGGCTGTGCTCTATGGAGAAATCCTGCAAAGCAGGACAAAGTCCTGGGGATGCCAAAACTGCTAATGCATTGTCATCGAGACGTCCCCGCAATCCCCATGCAATGTCTTCGGGGGCACTGGCGGGAATCTTCAACTGCTGTACTGTGGATGGCAAATGACAGAGGGTGTCGAGTAAGGATGTTTTCGAAAATGCGTGCTGGTCGATCTCGAGACTGGCCAGGCAGAGTGACCCGGCAAAAAAGTCCCCGAGCGTTGTGGAATCGTACGACGTCGAGCCAAGGAATGTAAAGTTGCTCAACTGGGGTACCGAAAGACGCCTCAGTAAAACCGAAACGACAGGAGCCGCAAAGTCGATACAGCGTATCGCAAGCGTATGAAGGAACGGGAGTTCGAGGATGGGATGCTGTGGTGGCACAGTGGACATTTCGAGAATATCACGGACCACCAACTTGCAGCAGCGGAGCTCGGGACATCCAGAAATTACACGGAACATTGTTTCGCTCGTCAATTCCCGCAAGACACTCCTTGAAGGTCCACCAATAGTCAGCGTCGTCAACTGGCCCCAAAGTACCGGGAATCCTTCAGGGATAAAGATGCTACCCGGAATGGACACATTCGAAATTCGAGCCCCGCGGAAAATGCTGAAATGGCCCCAGTCAATACTTTCGAGTGAGCGCGAAGCCTGGTAATGAAATGCGATGGTTTCCAGCCACGGCATGTCGATGTCGAGATGTGATATGATCTCCAATATGTAGGAGGCAGGGGTCGTGAAATGGATATGCTGCCAGCGGGGTGCAAATTGGACAAGAGCCTGTAGGAATTGGAGGCTAGCTGCTGGGGATACCTCTGTTTCGGGGGGACTGTTTTCGGGGGAACTCTCCAGCGAAATTGACAAGGGGCATTGTCCAGAACGACCCAACCACATTTTTGTGACCTGCACGTGCTGGGCAACTTTCTGTTCGAAAGACGCAGTAGGTCGATTGAAAGGGTCCGGCCGTGGTTCCACGACGTGGATCCTAGCCCAGAGCCTCGGTGTAGAGAAGGATATAGCTCTCCACGACCTGCATACACGTCCGAGGAGGACAGGCGCCTCGGAAGCGCTCATAACGCAGTTCCGGTGCGTTGGAAGGCATGCGACGAATATTTCCTGGACGATGTCGAGCGGGAGTCGGCGGGCAGGCGAAATAAGGGCCTTGTGGGCGTCCACGTAGATTCCAAGGTCGTCGCGTTCCTCCACGAGTTTGTCGATGGTCTTTTGTAGATCCGCAATCATCTCATCCAAACGCCTCAATCGCTGAGTGGGTTCAACAAGATGGGATTTAATCTCGAGGACCTCTTCATCCTTTGGACAGTAGTTCGTGCCCAGTTGGGCAGCGAACGGGGACGCCATGAAGTTACGCTGAACAAGGATGGGCGGTAGGTTGTGAAGCAGCACAGTCACGTACACCTTCCTTTTTTGGAACCGCCTTCGACTGCATCAAGTGTCAACCGCCGCGCGCGATGGTCGCTATCTATCCTAGACCCCATTCACCTCGAGGCTGGGCACCAATTAAATTCTGGACGGAAAGGTCCTAGAGATCCAATCTCTTCTCGTCGAACCCGTATCCCGTTTACAACGCTTGGACGTATTTGCAGTATTGAACATGAAACGGGCATTGAAACTAAGACCCAACCAAGACCGTTTAATTATAAGTTTGATTTTTTACCAAAGACGATAGTCGTTGTCGACAGGCGACGCCAGACAATAATCATGGATAATACATCGCTGCAGGAACGTCAAGAAGTCCGTCGACAGATTGCTCGTCTCAATTGATTTCAGATCTTGCAACGAGTCGGTTCGCAGATCGTTAACTATATCAGGAATATTGATTACAAAGTACAATTCAAACGGAAATCAAGCTGACGAAGGAGCTAGAAATCATAATCCATCAAATTTATCTGCGGCGGTGGACTCCAGTGAGGATAGACGGCCGCGGGCGCATCAACCAATCCCTGCCAGGGTGAACTTTTCGAATGGCTAAAACTATACATGAGAGAGACATCGAGCCCAGTTTCGATGAAGGTGCGAAGACTGGGCATGATGTCGATCGTCATTGGTCTGTCAAAATGGATATCGACACGCTTGAGCGCGGTTCGGGGGTCCTGCATCCTTGCGCTGATGAATCGGAGGACGGCGGTATCGGAGATGGTAGTACCGCAGATCATATAGAGCTCCTGCAAAGCAGGACAAATTTCCGGGGACATCAGGGCAGCCAAAGTGTCGTCATCAAGACTTGGTGGAGGCGGTACCCATCCATCGACCGTGTCGCGAATCATGAGCCGCCGTATTGTGGGTGGTAAATCAGGAAGGGTTTCAATGAAACGCGGTTTTGTGAATATGTTGGTGTCGATAGTGAGACTCTCCATGCAAACCGAATTCGCGAAGAAGTCATGAAGGGCCGGGGAGTCTTGTGATGCGCCGATAAATGTGAAATTGCGCAATTTGGGGAAAGACAGATGCCCCAATAGAACCCGGACTGCAGGAGCCTCGCGCGTGATACAGCGCAAGACGAGTGTGTGAAGGAATGGAAGTTCGATGATGGGATGCTGAAGCATAGGTGTTTCATCATTGTCGTTGACCATGAGCTTGCAGCGCCGAAGCGCTGAACACCTGGAAATTACGTGCCATATTGCTTCGCTCGTCATTGTCGGCAGGGCAGTCCATGTGGGTCCGCCAATTGTCAACGTCGTCAACTGCTCCCAATGGACCGGGAATCTTTCAGGAATAAAGATGGTTGCCGGAATAAGGAGACTCGAGAGTCGAGCTCCGCGGAGTATGTTGAAATGACCCCACTCGATATCGTGGATTGCGCGAGACTGCCGGTCAAGGAATACAATGGTTTCCAGCCACGGCATCTCAGTGTCAATGCGTGACACGATCTCCAAAAGTAAGGAAGCGGGAGTTGTAAGCTGAATGTGCTGCCAACGGGGTGCGAATGAGAGCAGAGTTTGAAGAAATTGGACGCTAGTTGCAGAAACATCTCTTCCGACCTCACCTTCCGGAGCACTTTGCAGTGAAATTGACAAAGGGCATTGACCCGAACGACCCAACCACATCCTTGCCGTCTCCAAGCGCTGGGCGGATAGTGCATGAGTTAGATTGTGAGGGCCCACTGGTTCCACAATGTGGATCCTGGCCCAGAGCCTCGGTGTGGAGAAGGAAATGGCTCTCCACGCGCTGCATATGCGTCCGAGGAGGACAGGCGCCTCGGAAGCGCTCATCACGTAATTCCGGTGCGTTGGAAGGCATGCAACAAATATTTCCTGGACAATGTCGAGCGGGAGTCTGCGGGCAGGAGAGATGAGGGCCTTGTGTGCGTCCACATAGGCTCCAAGGACGTCGCGCTCCGCCACGAGTTTGTCGATGGCCTTTTGTAGCTCAGTAATTTCATCGTCCAAAGTTTTTAGTCGACGAGTGGGTTCGATGAGGAGCGATTTTATCTCGAGCACCTCTTCGTCTTTGGGAGAGTAGTTTGTGCCCAGCTGGGCAGCGAACGGGGACGCCATGAAGTTACGCTGAATAAGGATGGCGGTAGGTGGCGGTGACAATCACGTACACCTTCCTTTCCTGGAACCGCTGCGATGACTTCAACCGCGATGGGCCTATCCTCACCATTCGCCTCAAGGCTGGGCACCAATTACATTCCTCCGGACGGCGAGGTCCTCGAGATTCAATCCCTTCTCGTTAAACCGGTATCCCGTATAAAACGCCTGGACGATCAAATTGCGGATTTGCAGAAAGCTATTAGCGAACTGAACGAGGAACGCAGCAGCGTCACAGACTATGTGGAAGCACACAGGGCTTTGATTTTCCCGGCTCGTAGACTACCACTGGATATGCTTCAGGAAATATTTGTGGCTTGTCTACCAACGCATCGAAACTGCGTTATGCTGGCGCCGGGGGACAGCGAGAATTTCACCTACTTCCTTTTCCCCACCACTTCACCACGCCTGGAAAGTCTCGAAGTCGACACCTAACTGTTCAGCAAGCAGGCTCTCGTGGCTCTTCTTACTACATTGCCATCTACATACGATCCGCCACCTTCGATTTGCTGGCCGCCAGGGTTATCCCAGTCTCGTCGACGACAACGCGCTCGCGGCGTTGATCCCATCCGAGTCCCCGGAACGTTCGTTCAGCTGCCCGATCTTGCGGGAGTTCGTCCGGAGGATCCAACTAGATATTCGACCCGACATCCAGCCATTTGTGGACGCGGGCCTCGAAGTCAATCTGAATTATCTTCCGGCGTTTCGATTGAGTCTTTCTCCTTGGGCGGGTCTAGCGGAGAGGCCCCCAAACTTCTGACGTGACCCGCCTTATGCTTTTGCGTTTTTTTTCCCTCGAGTTGGTGTTAGGCTCGAAAGTCGCGCTCATAATACATAGAACAATTGGTCGTGTATTTGGTTTAGTACATTCTAATGGCATGGTCTTCGAGACCGTGTGTATCAGTACAGTGGTGACTGGCACCACTAGGTGGCGACTAGCACCACGGATTGAGGCGGATAAGGTCGTATGTATATGTGGCCGGGACGGTCAAGGGCAGAAGACGACGGTGAAGGGGACATTGCCCTTGCCGCATGCCTTGACAGGGAGGTCGTTTCCGCAGCCCGTCATGTCCTGGCCGTCAAAATCAGCAGCGGCAGGGAGCAAAGTAGCTAGGACTCACGCCTATGGGGTACGCGTCGTTGCACTACACGACACAAACGATCAGTCTGGACGCGGGAAAGGGAAAGGTGGGACGACGCACGCTGCAGCCCGGGCTGGTGCAGGTCACAGTGGAGCAGCCCTCGGCGCCGAGGGATATGCTCTGCGTGAAGCCCTGAATGTTGCTGATATCGTATGAGTTGGGTGTGTAGACGCTGTCGGCGTCTGCGTATACAGATAAGGAATTTGTGTGGATGAAAAGGTCGAGACGCACCGAGATTAAATTCAAGCATAGTGCAAGACTCGCCCTTCGCGCCACAGGAGCCGTCCTGTGAAAATATCCGGCCGACAAACTGACGGTCTCAGTGAGCAAAAAATTAGCACAAAAGAGCGCGGCACCACAGACCTTGTTGGGGATCGTTATAGTGGTTGTCTCTCCAGCAGCAAGGGAGCCAGGAGACGGCATAGAGGCCGTCGAGGCGTCCGCACAGCGCGGACTATAGCCACACGCGGTACTGGCGACGACGGGCTTCACAACGTTAGAACACTTGTTGACCAGAGTGAACTGGTGTCCACCACTAGAGCTAGTACTGGAGGACGACGTGTCTGTGTTGGTGGATGCCGCGGGTAGTGGCCACAGTGTTGTGTGGTGTGGTGATACTCGTACCAGTCGCGGTGCTCGTGGTTTTTGCCGCCGCTTTCGTGGTGGTGTGTGGCACCGTCGACGCCGTGGACTCGCCTGTTGGCGCGGCGGACGATGATCCAGGAGCTTTACAGCTCCGACGCCGATTTAGCTTGCCAGCCGGCGCCTGTCTCTCGCCAAACTCAATTGAATGAGCTATCCGCTCCGCCACGCCCCGATGGTGCACCGCGGGGCCGTGAATACTGCTGCTTTGTGCGATCGCCGCCAGGTCTAGAAAAAGGAAGGTGAATACCAACGTCGAAGAGACCATTGGGAGGTAAAGAGCGAAAGGGAGGGGGAATGTGGCGGGATGGAGGGAAAGACAAGAGACGGTGGGATCATTCTATTCTTGGTAGCTGGATATTGTCTTTTTCAAAGTTCAAGAACGCCTTAATAAGTGCTTGGGCGCTGGTTCTGGACAATCTCCAAGATAGCAGACAAATTCCAAATATCGCGTCCGGTCAAAGCGTATTATACAAGCCGCAAATAGATATGCCAAAAAATGCACGTATTAATTATCTGCGTAGTACGGTGTGGCCTGGAATTCAAGGAGTATCATATGTCACCACTGCGAGTATAAGCCTGATGCTAGTCGCCGTTGGTACCATTTCTCGCGAAAGTGGTGTCCCCAATCCACTTCAGCGGCCAGTATCCATAATTTGCCGAAATCCAGGCGTGGAAAGATGCTAACGCTCCAGAATCACACAAGTGAGCCTCGTATGAAAGATTGGTGCATCACGGTAGAACGAACTCTCGCAAGGCGGGGACTACAAGAGGGAAGTGTTGGGGTGGGCTTAGAACAGCCAAAATATTGCGATCGAGTGTGTTTGTCCAGTCCAGAAGAGAAATGCAGCGACCAAGGATGAAGAGGTAGGACATGGAGACCAGTCCAAAAGAGTTCTCGCAGACACAAGACAAAGACGGCTGGACAGAGAAAGACCGCCCAGAGCTTTCAGTATGCGATAAAATTCGCGCGCGTATTAAATCATTTTAACGGAAGTCTTCTCATCAGCGGGAACTTGAAGGAAGGCAAGCGAGACACGCTCCGTTGTCTTGCACGCCGTGCTAGTCCCTGGGAAAAAGAGAGAATTTCTTCCTGAGCGTTATCGTTTTGAATCGCGCCGTCACCTTGATGACCGACTTCGCGAGATGATCAATTTAGACGAGCTGAAAGGGGGTATCGCCTACTAGTAGTCTCTAGACAATCGCACCTCGCCCAATAAACCCGTCTGGGAAGGTCAAAACTTCAAAAAAAAAAACGTCGCCATCCTAGTTTGCATGCAGTAGTGACAGCCGGGGAAGTCTGGAAAAACCAAGGTGCTTGAGATTTACAGTTTTAATTTTGTTGTTGTGCGGTGAATCGTGTTTCTGCGCCAGTGGCCGCAGTTCTGAATAAACGATGGTGAACGCGCGAACCAAGAGACGTCGGTGTGAGGTGGCAGTGACTCGGATATCATTCGCCTCGGCTGTTCTCTCAGAATCTCTCTCTACCTCCATCCTCCTCAGCGTACTTAATCTCATGGCGTCCCCATTCGCTGCCCAGCTGGGCACGAACTACTGTCCAAAGGATGAAGAGGTCCTCGAGATTAAATCCCATCTTGTTGAACCCACTCAGCGATTGAGGCGTTTGGATGAGATGATTGCGGATCTACAAAAGACCATCGACAAACTCGTGGAGGAACGCGACGGCCTTGGGATCTACGTGGACGCCCACAAGGCCCTTATTTCGCCTGCCCGCCGACTCCCGCTCGACATCGTCCAGGAAATATTCGTCGCATGCCTTCCAACGCACCGGAACTGCGTTATGAGCGCTTCCGAGGCGCCCGTTCTCTTGGGACGCATATGCAGCTCGTGGAGAGCGCTTTCGCTTACGACGCCACGCCTGTGGGCGAACCTGCATATCGTCGAACCGCCGCGGGGGCGGTATGGCTCCTCCGATACATTAGTTGATGAAAAGGTCATGCAGCGGCTGGACACGATGAAGATGTGGCTGGGGCGGTCGGGACAGTGTCCGCTTTCGATTTCGCTGCAGAGTGGGCCGGACTACGAGTCGCCTCCAGCCACGCCGACGACATCACACTCGAAGAGCGGGGAGCTCCTGCAGGAGCTGATTCCATTCGTGGGGAGGTGGCAACACATACTCATCAGGACGCCATCGTTTATCCTCGATGAGATTGCACATCTCACCCCGGCGGATGTCCCGATGCTGGAGAGCGTCGCGTTCTATCCCCAGCAGAATCAGTTTCTGCTGCGCAGCCTGGACTGGGAGAATTTTGGGATGCTGAGCGGTCCCCGCTTAACCAACTTCTCCACCAGGGGAAACAGTTTCACACCTCAAATTTTACCGCTTCACTGGCAGCAATTGACGGCGCTGGCAATTGAAGGTCCTGCCTGGGAGACGGTGATGACCAGCGAAGCGACATTGCAAATACTTGCTCGGTGCAGCCAGCTTCGAACCTGCAGATGGACAGTTAACGAGCTGGGAATCCCAGTGGTAGCTGTCGGTCTGGGGCTGCTGCATCCACCAGTAGAACTTCCATTCCTGCACACACTCGAGCTGGATTTGGGGACCGTCCCTTCCAGCCTGCCGAGCCGGCTGTTATTGCCCCAACTGCGCGAGCTCACCCTCCACGGGCGTACCGATGAGCATCACATAGCCCCGTTCTTCAATACTTCTACGCGCCTGGAGACCCTGAACATCGACAGTAATTCATTTACGAAGACTTCTCTGTTAGAAAGTCTGTGCGCGCTACCACCGACGATGCGACATCTTACCATCTACGATATCTCGTCTGGGTCGCCGCTGAGGACTCCGCTGGATGACGACGTGCTGGTGGTGCTCACCCCTGCACCCGAACTTTCGACTGTTTGCTGCCCCTCATTGGAGACGCTCGCCATAAATTTCTCTTCTCTCATCTCCGACGAGGCGCTCCTGCGGTTTGTCACCCAGCGGATGGCAAGCCCGAGTGGATCTGAACCCACGCTCAAACGCGTTGATGTCCAGTTCAACAGGCGGATGACGTCGGACATTATGCCCACCCTCAAGCCGTTCGTTGAGGAAACGGGGCTTGACGTGCGCATTCAGCACCTCCCACCGGTTTCGACGCAGTTTTCGCCCTGGCAGGGTTTGGCAGATGCGCCGTCAGCTTGGGGGTTCGCCTCAGAGTTCCCTGTGTGGTAGATTTTACTATAAACTGATTCTTCTCCTATGGTGGCGAGCTTAAATCACAACCCACGCTCGAACGTTTTGTATTCAATTCTCCATGCAAATGTTACTGCATATGCCTAGTGTCCGACCGTTCACTGAGATGCGGGATGAGAGCCCATGTTTAATTAAGACTTCTGATCCATCTTTCCTTTTTTTTTTTCTGTTCAATTTCTCCGAATACAAATGCATCCTCGGAATTTCCTTTCTCGGTTGATGGCGTTTCGTTGCAGATTGTGTTCCTCTCTTGAACGCAGTCCCATCGTCGCTTGTTGTTCGGCCGGGCATCTGCTAAGCCATTATGCTCATCCAATCCTGCTTTATATTGTTCACTCCCCATCTCGCACTCATCTGATTGGTGGCACTGGCGACTCCTTTCCTTTAATTCTCTCTTGCACAGTAATCGATGTCTATAGCTTACAACTTCGCGCCCCAGCACTTCATTTTAGATATAAACTCACACGTAGCGCCAGCTGGAGGACGAAGTGTGAAGCGCGTGCTACGAATACCAATCCTGGCCGAAACCAGCCGTCGTTGAGCCGACAGCGAGAAGCCAAGAGGCGGCATTTCGGCAGGGCAAGAGAACGGTCGGAGTTTAAAGGCTTCAGGCAGACAGACGGACAGATGTAATTTTATAAAGACTGGTCCGCAGCCGGAAAGCCCAAGAACGACCAATCCGGTAAAATGAAAGGTGTGTGGAGTCTAGAGAGGGGTCCCATGAGCGAGGTTGTTTGGGATGAGACAGATGACGGAGGAGTCGGCACAGAGCGGCCAGCGGACCTCGAAATTCAAACAGCAGGCGAAGTACATTGGCATGTTGACGGAGTGATGGCAATTCGAGCGGAGCTCAAAAGCTTCGGACGGACAGAATGGCTTAATTTTATAAAGAGGGTGAAAATAAAGAGGGATAAGACTCAATAGTACAAACCAGCCTATTGAATGTACTACCACTACGCCACAACCCACACACCCTCGACGAGCTCGCCGCTTTTAAGGCTGTAGATCTCAGGCATGTAAGAAGCAGTGGAAGCATTCTGACCTTCCTGTATGGTATTGTACAGCTCACCTCGCCACCAGCTCCTAGGTGTGTATGACCCTACATGCGCAGAGCAGAGCAATTATAGCCAGGTTGGCCTTGACTTTGCTGGATAATCGGATAAAAGCCGTAGCACCGGGTCCGAGTCCTCTCCTCCCCGGTAAAAATCCCCGTTATCCACCTGCTATGAAAGGGCCACTCCAGCGCAACATAAAGTCTTGAGCAACCAGAAGTTAACAACAAAGAGAACTGGACAATTCTGGAAGGCCAAGGCACCAGAAATAAGGCCTTGAAAGGGAATGGACTGAAAAATGAGAGCCAGTTCATGCACAGGGGCATTTGGCTAAGAGAAGGCTACGCACGGGGGTGCGGTGATCTCATTGATATGACTGCCTGAGAATTGTTACTCAATAGCCTTTCTTGGATAATAGTGTTTCGTTGTTTGCCCAAGTTGTGTGGGCCGTTTTTTGTGTCTAGGGTGCATCAAACAATGAATGTGTAGCGGAAGGTCACAGAGATCGAACCCAAGGAATACTCAGTCCAGCCCCCGATCGCGAAAACGATTCGCCGTTTGGACCGAAATTAATTAGAGCAAGAGTAGCCATTTGCGCAAAAAGCAAGTGAAGACTTTAAAACACATCGTGGTTGTGGTACAAGATACAGTTATTTACAGGAAATGGCAGAGTACAAGTGGTAATCTAAACAGAGAGAGAGGGATAATAAATCAAAACTAAATACTGCGTAATACAGCCCACACCTCGTCCAACGTCCGTTCGTCCAAATTACCGCTCCGTTGTAGGGCAGACATCAGAGCGTGCTTCTCATCTGATAGGGGAGGCTTAACTCCCGCCATCGTGCACAAGGCTTTTTTCGGCGTTCTCGATTCTGACCATCAGCGAATACAGTAGCAGCATAAGATCTGCATCCGTCATCTTGTCAGGCATCGGTGGAAGGAGAACGTTCGGATCGCCATGTAGGACCATCGACGGCTCGATCTCGTCCGGAGGATCCTCTGGGCCCTGCAGACTTCCCTTCCGTTCAGGAAAAGGACGGAATACGCGGCCAGACGTGCTCATCTCCAATCTGAGGCACAGTATCGCCAGCTCTCGCATTTGAGCCACGCTGAACTGGACACGGGAACCAGAGGTTCCGGGGTCGCCGGCCGTGTCGTCCAGATCCTTCCGCCCGATAAGGTCAGACGGGAAAACCAGCGACAGCACCTCAGGGACCTCGAGCCCTTTGAGTCTCACTTCGCCGACAGGAACCACGATGGGTTCCAGCCGACGAATGGCGTCGATGGCCTCCTGGGGCTGAGCATCGGAATACTCAGTCTCAGGCTCGCTCTCGAAGATCTTGGCGTTCATCTCGCGGATGACATCTGAACTGCACATAATATGCCCTCCAGCTGCACTCCCCTCGATTCGCGAAGATCGATTGACGATGGGCCCAAAGTAGTCCATGCGGTTGGTGATGGGGTCAGTTTCGCAGAGCGGGGCACCGCAATGTATGCCCATGCGCACAGACAGGCCGCGAGCAATCAGCCGCCGTTGATCGTCGTAGATGGCCTTCCCGTCCGCGCATTCCAAGATCTCCAGCGGCCAAGGCACACGCAGAAGCTCGACTTGAACGGTCATACACCACCAGACGGCTGCGAGTACCGTGGGGAACGAGCACATGAAAGAATCGCCTTCAGTTTTGACCTCATAGCCACCACACAACCGCAGGTACCGCCGGAGCAGACTGTTGTGGAGACGCATCGCAGTAGGCATCCCCGGATTAGCATCCCAAAGATGCGTCGACCCTTTGATATCCGTGAAGACAATCGCAAGGTGGCCAACGGGTGGAGGCACCTCCTCCTTAAGTCGATCGAGGGTACGGTCGATGATCCCGATGCCCCGTTTCTTCCGCTTGTCCGGTGTAGGAACAGTAGCCGCGCCCTTGAAGAGATCCGCAACACCGATTACCATGATCATGGTGCTCCCGTCGGCGCCGTAACTGATAGCGAAATCGCGCAGCTTCTGGGCAGCAACCATTGGGTCGGTTCGTCGGGCGATGTCGACGGCGGTCTGGTACGAAACGTAGTCCCACAAGCCGCGGTTGGCGATGATGATAAACTCGTCGAGCTCAGTCAGATCATAGGTGACGATATCAGGGCGGGCATTGATGATGGGCATCAGGTGGTAGAAGCCGAAGGAGCGCGAGATGTCAATCTCGTCGCTGACCAGGCCGGGAGGCGAAATCCACCCTTCAGCAGCGCGGATACGGGCGGTCTCGGCGCGGTCGTAGGGATCATGCTTTCTCGAAATTGGAACCGCGCTACCGCCCTTGGAAATGACCGCCAACCCATTCCCCACATTCGCGACGTACATCTTCTTGTCCACTATGTACACCACGATGCCGGACGCGCCACTGCGCACGGTCGAAGGGTCGGTGATGAGCGCAGGATTCGTCCCTGTGCTCGTATGCGACATCTTGCGCGTGGAACTAAAGAGCGTGTCGTGGAGATCCTGATTCAACTTGAGGAATGAGCGGCGGAGGGCATCGGGAACGCCCTCATTGCGCCCCGGGTCGAGCGAGTTGATCTGCGAGATGAACACGCGGACAAAGTTCTCCTGCAAGTACTTGGCGAGGCGATTGGAAGTGGTGGCGGCGGGCAGCTGCTTGGGCGGCTGCGCGCGGCCGAACATGGCAAATACCGCGTCCTTGTTCATGCCGCGGAACTCGTGCACGAGATCAAGCATGTTGAGGTGCTCGTTCTTCCCTAGCGTATCCGCGATACCGTACGACATGCCATTGACGACCGAGGACGAGGTGCGCACCCGGCGATCGTCGTTCTCGTCGGGAATATCGCCCGTGTTGGTGCCCGTCGTTGTAATCGTGACATCCATAAGGCCCAGCACACGCAGCTGGGTGAGCTCCGAGAAGCCCGCGAGGGACTTCCGGTTCACCGTCGACATGCTTTGGCGTTGCCCAGGCGTGGACGCATCCGACTTGATCTGCAGTCGTTTGTTGCCCGACAGATTGAGGTACCGCAGGCTCTTGTTAAAGTTCCTGCACGAGGATGAGTACGCCGTTTCAAAGATAATAATGCACTCAAGAAGACCCACCAATTCCAATCAAACTCCCAATTGTTGATATTGTACTTGAGCAAATTGCTCCCGACGTCGAGCACCGTCAGGCTCTTCACCTTGCCGAGCTCCTGCGGGAGCGTCTGCAGTCGATTTCCGTTCAAAAACAGCGTCGACAGCCGCGTCAGCTTAGGCAAGTCCTCGCTGGGAAAGTTCGTCAGCCCGTTTCCACTGAGGTACACCTCTTCGAGCTTGGTGAGATGGCGGAAGAAATGGGAGGGTATGTCCTGAATGTCGTTGAACGACAGGTTGAGCACGCGCAGCTCCTTGAGGATCATGAGAGGGTGCAGGACCTCGTCCGTGAACGAGTTCTCGCCGAGGTAGAGCAACTCGAGCGAATGCGCGAGTGGCGGGATGTCAGATATGGTGGAGGTGGAGGGTTTGCGGTTGATGGGAAAGCTGGGCGCCCCGGCGACGACCGTGTTATCTGAGAAGGTGGACATCTCCTCGTCTGGAACGGCCGGCGGCGGGTCGTGCCACAGCACGAGCAAGTTCGACGTGACATTCAGCCTCGACAGCGACGCGCAGTTCCACAACGAGATCGGCAGCTCCGTAAGACTGTTATTGTGCACGTCGAGCGTCTCGAGCTTTTGCAGCCGCCCGATGCTCTGCGGCAGCTCTCCGAGCGAGTTGTCCGCGCACGATAGCGTCTCGAGCCACTTGAGGTCGCCGAGCGACTCGGGGATCGAGCGGAACGAATTAGAGTCGAGCTTGAGCCGGCGTAGGGACGTTAGCTGCGAGAGCGTGTAGTCGTCGAGCAGGGAGAGCTTCGCGTGCGAGATATCCAACGACGTGAGGGCGAACGGGCTCCTCCCCACCGGCCCCCGCACGAGCGTCAGCTGCGTAATCTCATTGTGCGACGCATCCAGCGTCGTCAAGCAAGGCCCAGCGACAGCGCGAGGTCGTGCAGCGCATTATGGTCGGCACTCAGCGTCTCGATCTTTGGCAACATACACGCCACCGTGAGATCCGAGATCTGATTCCGTCTGCAGTCGAGCTCGCCCAGTCTCTCCAGACTGCTAAACTCATCCGGCAGCCGCGACACCTGGTTGCCGACGATGACCAGCCGCTCGAGGTTCCCCAGCTGCCCGATCTCCTCCGGCAGCTCCGAGATCATGTTGAACGAGATGTCGAGGTCGCGTAGCGTGCCGAGCTGAGACACGCCGGTGGGGAACGTGCGGAACTTGTTGTTCGAGATGTTGAGCGTGATGAGCCGCCGCAGGCGCGGGAAACTCCACGGCAGCTTCTCGAGGCGGTTGTTCTGCACGTGCAGCGTCGTGAGCCCGGGGATGTCGTCGAGGTACGCCTCATCGAGCGTGACGATACGGTTGCAGGAGAGATCGAGGCGCGTGAGCGTGGTGCTGTGGCGCAGGCTGTGGGGCACTTTCTTCATCGCCATGTGCGAAAGCCGCAGCTCGCGGAGGGTGGTACACGACTGGATGAAATCGAGCGGGATCTCGATCATGGGGTTGCGCGAGAGCCGCAGAGACACGATTGAATCGGCGTGCTGGTGGAGAGCCACGGGAATGGTGCGGAGACTGCGCCCGGTAAGGTCGATGTATTCAAAGTTGTCGAATTTGAGCTCCTCCTCCTGCAGCAGGCTCGTCAGCAGCGTAGATAGAGAAAAAATGGAAACGTACTGCAGGACCGAGATATAAGCTCTTGTACACAAACTTGAGCAAGAACGCCAACCCCGCGCCGCCGAGCAAATCATGCCCATCAGCCTCATCGTACCCCGCCTGCTCCAACCTCCGTCGCACAATATCCGCCGGCCGCTCCGTCTGCGCCAAAATCCGCTCTACCTCAAAGTCAGTCTAGCCCAAAACAAGGAAAGAACACCCACCCCGGCCCCGCTCCTTCAAATACAGCTGATGCATCTCGCGCTCCTCCCCCGCCGGCAGCTTCTGGTCCAGCTTCGGCGTCAGCGCCGCAACGGTCACATTGGTCGACACCGACACGACGTGGTACGTGTTGTCCGCCTTGTATATCCGGATCCGAATCTTGTGCTGCATCCCCGCCGCGCCCGCGCCCCCACACGCTGCCGCAGTGCGCTTCGTCCCCGGCGCGCGCCGCGTGTGCGCCGCCACACTCCCATCCTCCTTCGCGTCCAGATGCGCTGGGGCAGGAACGCCATTCACCCGGGGGCGCCCATGCGCGTGGTGCGCCGTATGGCCCGGCCCCATACTCGCGCGATGATGATGCCCATGCGGTGTCCCCCCCGTGCTCTCGTCCGAGCTCGACTCCGCCCCGCCCCCGGGGTCTTTCCCGTCCTTCACCGCGACGCTCCAGCTCTCCGGCGCGGTCCACCCCTCCGTCGGCACCAGCGCTGGTCCTACACCTCCACCTGGGGGCCCCATTCCCATCCCACCGCCTTCCACCACAGGCCCCGGGCCAAGCGGCGCAGCAATAGGCAGCACGTCCGGCAGCGGCTCGACCGTATTGGGCGACACCTTCCTCGACGGGCCGACGCGGCGCATACGCATACGCCCCGTCCGGCGGGAACGGATTGCTAAACTGCAGCACCGGCACCCCGTACCCCGACCCCGACCCCGAGTGCTCCGACACCGACATCGACTGCGCGCCGCCGCCGCCGCTCGAGTCGGGCGAGTTCGTGCTGTTCCCCCCGCTCGCGAGCACCCCAATGTCCACGATGCCGTCCATCTCGTCAAAGTTCGTGTCGAGCTTGATCTCCTGCTCGCCCGGGTCGGGCGGCTCGAGCGCAGGTACGGGCGGGACGTCGTCACCCTGGCTCGGCTTCTTCTTCTGGCGCTTGAAGCGCGGCGTCGGGGGCGGGGAGGGGATGGGGAGGAAGGACACGAAGCCGCCTGCGTTGAGCGGCGGCGGGGGGCGCAGCGGGGGGTAGTCGGACTCGTCGGCGTTCGAGGTGCGCAGGTTGCGCTTGGAGACCTTCTTCCGGAGGGAGCTGAACATCGAGGACTTGCTCTTGCGGAGCTCGGGGGTCGGCGAGAAAGAGCGCTCGTCGCGCGGCTCGTGCATCATGGAGGTGGAGGTGGACGCGATGACCGAGTCGGCGATGCTGAGGTTGCTGCGAGACTCGGAGGCGCGCGCGCGGGAGAAGATGCCCGATGAGCTCCCTGATCGCAGCGATGAGAACGAGGCCTTTGGTGGGAAATGAAAAGAACGGCCGTTTTTCGGCGGGGGCGATGGCTAGTATGCACGTCAGAGTTTTCTTTGGAAGTGCGGAATGGGACGAGACTGACAGGTTCCTGCTGTGAGCTATCGAGCCACGGCCGCGATTTCCACGTCCTGCGTCGGCGGAAGGTCCAGTTCTGGAACCATAAAGGCCTGCCCGTTGTCGTCGACGGAGTCATTGAGCTCGAGGGAGCCGGTGGTAGATACGCTCAGATTGCCCGAAGGACGGTGACCGTTGGAGTAATAGTAGCTGGGACATGCTGCCGTTGCGCATGGAGCTCATGGATGTCTGCGGAGAGACATTGAACATCCGGGACGGCTTCGGGGGCGGAGTTGGCTGTTGGATGAGATTAGCGTGTGCGGGAAAAACGGCATTAACCCAAGTAGGGTATATTGAAGAGAGACAGCATATGTCAACTCACCGGCACCTCGTCCAACGTTTCGTCCAGCGTGTCTAGCCATGGCGCTATGTCCTGGCCCGGCGGCTGCGGGGATGACATCTGCGCAGACGTGGACGCCAGGTGCAGAGACGTGGGTGCCAGATGCACGACGGGTGAATGCCGACCGTGTTGTGCGGGCATTTGTGTCGAGACTTGGGTTCTCGACATGTGGTGAAAACGCCACAAGCCCGGGACCGCGAGACCGAGTTAATTCACAAAGGGTGCGTTGCTGGACATCACAGTAAGCAAAAGACATCTCAAAGCCCTCAGACCACACCTACCGTAGCCTTTCAAGCCGTTCCGAGGGTGAGCCGAAATGTTGGTACAAAGACTATGTTTCGACGCAGTCCAAGCAGATTAAAGAGATCCCAAGAACGTCTTTCGGTAGATCAAGCAGTCTCAAAGACCTCGAGCTCGTTCCAGACAGAGAAAAAGCCCAACAAGCAAGCGAGAAACAAGGCGAAGGCTGAGGACAGGTGTGACCTGTGCCATCGTCACATTTATGGTTAATGGGGATAATTTCTTCGTTCATTTATTCGTTCGAGGCTGAGAATTTCACGGATGCTTCCAATGGGTCTGGAAGAGCTGGAATCGATGATATATCGCTATCTCTGGGCTTGAACAATTCAGCCCAAGCCTAATTCCCTCTAAATGGTGCGACATGAACTGGAATGAATTCGAACATTAATGAATTTGTTGGGATGAAAGGCGGAGCCTCGCCCCCAAGTAATTATTTGACAATGAGCTTACTCAAGTGATCATATTAACTTGCGTATCTGGTGGGGTTTAGCCTGAGGCTGCACCGTGGCGGGATCAATTTATATGTACGCATTGAAATTGAAGTTCAAGTTGAAAATTCTACCGGCGGTACACCACCGAGCAACCCAGATATAGGTCATTCGCGGGCGCATATTGAAATGAAATTTGACTGCACGCTGGTGGGTGTGTGTCGATATATATCTCCCCGCGTCAAGGCGATCAAGTAACTGTCAAATCGTCTTAGACTTCTGCAGCGTGGAGCTGGACATATCTTTAGGCAGCGTGTAGATTTGGGAGATGAGGCATCGGAAAATGTAAGATCTCTTCTGCAAGGTGGTCTAGTAGTACCGGCCCGACATCACCTAGTTGGAGTTTTGCAGCAAAAATGAAGTGGGCCGTATTACACCGAGAAGTCAACGGCTGGAACGTGTTTGTTCTGAACTGTCAGGCGTTGACTTGCGTCTTCTGTATCTGTGGAGCCAAGATGCCCAAAAACACTCACTGCGTAACGGTATTTTATTCAAATCCGAAATTAACAGCCACCGGATGGACGCACCTCCTCGTAGCCCCTACCCCACGTCGCGGCGACTTCGAAGCGCAAACCGAATCAATCTGTCCATGTCAACTCTGAGTCGTTGCTGGTCATGATTATATCGGAATTATTGAAAGCCGCTCAATTGAGGCGAGTTTAGAGGGATGCACAAATGCATATTAGTACCCGAAGGACCGACACCCTAGGAGAACAATGTCGTTTTATAGCACATACCTACCACGCAGGAAATTACGCCGCAAACTCCGGGCCCCACGGCGACGGTGCATCCGCCAGCCCCTGCCAGGGCGAAAACTGCATCGAAACCGACACGACATACTGAATGCGCACGTCAAGCCCTATTTCCTCAACGAACGGCTTGAGGGTAGGCATAATGTCCGACGTCATCCGCCTGTTGAACTGGATATCAACACGTTTGAGCGTGGGTTCAGATCCACTCAGGCTTGCCATCCGTCCGGTGACAAACCGCAGGAGCGCCTCGTCGGAGATTAGAGAGGAGAAATCTATAGAGCGTCTCCAACGAAGGGCAGCAAACAGCAGAAGGCTCGGGCGCAGGTGTGAGCGCCGCTAGAACGTCGTCATCCAGCGAAGTCGTCAGCGGCGACCCAGGCGAGATATCGTAGACGGTAAGATGTCGCATCGTCGGTGGTAGCGCGCGCAGACTTTCCAACAGAGAAGTCTTCGTAAATGAATTACTGTCGATGTTCAGGGTTTCCAGGCACGTACAGACCCCGAAGAATGGGGCTATGGGATGATGCGCATCGATTCGCCCGTGGAGGGTGAACTCGCGTAGTTGGGGTAATGACAGCCGATGCAACAGGTTAGAGGGGATGGTCCCGAAATCCAGCTCGAGTGTGTGTAGGAAGGGAAGTTCTACTGGTGGATGCAGCAGCCCCAGACTGACAGCTACCCCTGGGTTTCCCAGCTCGTTAACTATCCATCTGCAGGTTCGAAGCTGGCTGCACCGAGCAAGTGTTTGCAATGTCGCTTCGCTGTTCATCGTCGTTTCCCAGACAGGGCCTTCAATCGCCAGTGCTGTCAATTGCTGCCAGCGAAGCAGTAAAATTTGAGGTTTGAAACTGTTTCCCCTGGTGGAGAAGCTGGTTAGGCGGGGACCGCTCAGCATCCCAAAATTCTCCCAGTCCAGACCGCGCGACGGAAACTGATTCCGCTGGGGATAAAACGCGACGCTTTCCAGCATCGGCACATCCGCCGGGGTGAGATGTGCTATCCTCTCGAGAATAAACGATGGGGTCCTAAAGTGTATGTACTGCCACCTCCCCACGAATGAAATCAGCTCCTGCAGAAACTCCCCGCTCCTCGAGTGTGATGTCGTCGGCGTGCCCGGGGGCGACTCGTAGTCCGGCCCACTTTGCAGCGAAATTGAAAGCGGACACTGTCCTGACCGCCCCAGCCACATCTTCATGGTATCCAGCCGCTGCGCCACCTTTCATCAACCACTGTATCGGGGGAGCCGTACCGCTCCCGCGGCGATTCGACAATATGCAGGCTCGCCCACAGGCGTGGCGTCGTAAGCGAAAGCGCTCTCCACGAGCTGCATATGCGCCCGAGGAGAACAGGCGCCTCAGAGGCGCTCATGACGCAGTTCCGATGCTTCGGGATGCATGCAACAAATATTTTTTGGATTATGTCGAGGGGAAGCCTGCGGGCTGGAGAGATGAGAGCCTTGTGAGCGTCCACGTAGACCCCAAGGCCGTCGCGCTCTTCCACGAGTTTATCGATAGCTTTTTGCAATTCGGCAATTTCATCGTTCAAATTCTTTAATCGCAGAGTGGGTTCTACGAGAAGAGCTTGAATTTCGAGCACTTCGTTGTCTTTGGGACAGTAGTTGGTACCCAGCTGGGCAGCAAACGGGGACCCGGACGCCATGAGGGTCAAGAGTGGGAGCGTGTGATTCATAGAACACGATAACGTGACCGAGACCTCGTCCTTCCCGCTTACTGGAGCCGACGTGTTTGGCCCGTGTAGTAGCCGTCTGGTTATCTGGAATTTCAACCCGGATGTCCCGCTTGGCAAATACTTTTTTTCCTGTCCGCACAAGTAAGTACTTCGGTCCAAGCGACGAATCATTCTCGCGATTCGAGGGCTAGACTGAGTATTTCATCGGATTTTCGATTTCTGTGGCCTTCAGCTATACGACCATTGCCTGATGCACCCTTGAGACAAAAGCGGCCGACCCAATTCGCTTAGTTGCGGACGGCGGATGTAATTAGGTACCATGAACAGTTTCCTAGACAGTCATACAAGCCATAGGTATCAATCACAAGAGAGAAGTAAAGGAAGGAAGGAAGCTACCAATCAGGTGAGGGCGGTGGCAGAGCCACCGGATAGATTGGAGGAGGTGCATCAGGCAATTTATTCCAAGGGGAATATTGCAAAGACATATGCGGAGAGGGAGAGACCGGTATCGATGAAGGCCCGAAGACTGGGCATGATTTCGAGCGTCATTGGCCGGCCGAAGTGAATATTGACACTTTTGAGAGCATTTCGAGGATCCTGCATTCTTGCAGTGACGAACCGCAGGACGGCCGCATCTGAGACATGAAGACCGTGGCCTATGGAGAGATCCTGCAAAGCAGGACAAAGCCTTGGGGATGCCAAAACTGCTAATGCATCTTCATCGAAACATCCCTGCCCAGCTGATTTCTGTGGCTAGAATCTTCAACTGGCGCACTGTGGATGGCAAACGACAGAGGAGCAAGGATGTTTTCGACCGTGAAATTGAGCAATCTCGGTGAGCAAAGGTGCTTTATCAGGACCGAGACCGCAGGAGCCGCCTGAGCGACACAATGTACGGCGAAAGTATGAAGGAATGGAAGTTCGACGATGGGATGCTGCATCATAGACGTTTGGGTGTCGTGATCGCGAACAAACACCCTGCGCACCGGAGTTTGGGACATTCCGAAATTACACGCAATATCGTTGCGCTCGTCAATTCTGGCAAGACACTCCATGAAGGTCCACCAACGGTCAAGCTTGTCAACTGTTCCCAAAGGACCGGGAACCTTTCAGGGATAAAGATGGATCCCGGGATGTACAAACTCGAAATTCGAGCCCCGCGGACCATGTTGAATTGACCCCAGTCAATACTGTCGAGTGGGGCATGATTCTCGTAACGAAATGCGATGGTTTCTAGCCACGGCATATCAATGTCGAGATGTGACATGGCTTCCAATATGTAGAAAGCAGGGGTGCTGAAATGGATATGCTGCCATCGGGACGCGAACGAGATGACAGCCTGTAAGAATTGGACACCAGCTGCTGGGGATAAGCCTGTTCCGAAAGGGTTTTCGGAGGCACTTTGCAGTGAAATTGACAATGGACACTGTCCAGAACGACCCAGCCACATCTTTGTAATCTCCAAAAGCTGGGTAACTTTCTGGCTAAAAGACGCAGTCGGTGGATTGAAAGGGTCCGACGGTGGTTCGACGACGTGGATCTTAGCCCAAAGCCTAGGTGCAGAGAGGAAAATGACTCTCCACGAGCTGCATATGCGTCCGAGGAGCACAGGCGCCTCCGAAGCACTCATAACGCAATTCCGGTGCGTTGGGAGGCATGCGACAAATATTTCCCGGACGATGTCGAGTGGGAGTCGGCGGGCAGGCGAAATAAGGGCCTTTTAGGCGTCCACGTAGGCTTCGAGGTCGTCGCGCTCCTCCACAAGGGCTGCTCAATTCTTAGCTCGTCCGCTCGTCTCGTCCCGTAAATAAAATAATTGTTATTTGTGCGAAACAAATAGACACAGACTCGCACGTACGGCCGTCTCTTCTTGCTAAATGCCTCAGACGACAAAAGCCCAATGGCAATCAGGTATTTTATATGTCGCCGAAAATCTTCTGGCTGCCATTTTCCTCAAAGATGATGCGGACGATCCCGATTTCCTTGGCGTAAACTCGGATGACGAGAAAGCCGTTGAGAAAGCCGAGCTTCTGAGTGACGACGTCTCCGAAACTAGGCAGAAATAGCACAATATAAGCTACGACAAGATTGTCAAATCTAAGGAAATTTTTTCGGGTTTGTTTTCTAGCCCCAGATCGCGAATTTTGCCATATGTTTCGGTCCGTTCTTCTTATTTTTTCCCCCCCCTTTCGAGCTAACTCTCTAAAACAGTGTCTGAAGGGACATGTCTGATTACCTAGTCCAACTACTTTTCGTAAATGAAATCTTCCACCCCACGGGCCGACACCCGCAACGCCCCATTAAATTTGTACTGCTGAGCGTGTCAATTAGGTGTCATAGCCGCCTCGGAGACACGACGTACCGTTACGATGAATCAATAGCACGATTAAGCCCACAGCTGGCGCGGGTTATGGCGAGAGAGAGGCACGTACAAACACTAGTTTGTGTCTATTTGTTTCAAACAAATAATGAATTATTTTATTTACGGGACGAGACGAGCTCACGAGCTAAGAATTGAGCAGCCCTACAAGTTTATCGATAGCCTCGTCCAAAGTCTTTAACTTTCGACGAGTGGGTTCGATGAGCAACGATTTATCTCGACCACCTCTTCGTCTTTGGGAGAGTAGTGCCCAGCTGTGCTGCGAATCGGGACACCCTAAAGTCCATGACAACCTAGGGCACCGTGCGAATTCGGAACATCTTAATGGGCGTGTACTTGGTGTTACCGGACTGATCCGCCTTTTCCGCGACCCCTAAACACCCCTAAACCAAAAATTCACCACATAACCATCACACGACGCACGAATATGGGCGGTCAACTTGTCCTCAGAGATTCGATGCGGGCGTCTATTTCGAAGACGACGACTCGGTGGAAGAATTTACCGACAGCCAGCTGAAAGCAGCAATTGAAGAGGGAACGACTCGGAGGCTGAATCGCCTCATCTGGAGTTACACATACTCCAGCTGGACCTGGTTCAATGGTCTCCTACTTCACGGCGCGATATCCTACCTCAAATCCCTGCAAACCGAGTGCACGGTTAAAGCCAAAAACCCTGTTGGCGCCGGACAATTCTTCCTCGACGCCGGCATCAGGGTAGTCTCTCGTAGACAGACACTCTATACGAACCAAGCTCGTACCTCGTAGCATCAGGGGTGTCGCACCCCGCAAAGTCGACGGAGCTGCCGTTAAACTTAAAGACGCGGGTCTCATCATCAAAGCGGCCCTCGAGACCCCGAATGACAGACGGAGACAGAGGTTAAGAAGGAGTCTTGGATTCGACGAAACACTCAGAATACTCGAAAGCAGGATAGTCACTGCGGAGGAGATGATAAATTTCTCCTACTATTTCCCGAAGATCCAGGACCTGCTCCAGTGTCCCATCGAGCTCAAGCGAGCAGGAATGTGTGGACTCTATCTGATCCTGCTCCTGCAGAGTACTGGCCAGCTTATTTATGCCGACGAAGCGAGGTTAACGGCAGCCACGATCGAGCCCATAATTGCTCATCTCAACATGCACGAAGCAGAAGGCATAAAGAGCGAGAGTTCATGGAGATAGTAGTCAACCTGCTCAATCTGTTGAAGGAGTGTAAAGAGGGAATGCACATTGAGGGCCAATGAACAAGTTGGACAACATTGTGGTGATTTGACTCTGTATCCAAGGGTCTGCCCGTTTTGAGACGCGTAGAAATTGAAAGAGAGCTAGAAAATTGTGACGAAGTATGAGAGAGAGACGCCCATACCACACAGATCCACCGCCCACCTTTTCGAATCAGTAGTCCAGGACTGTCCAGCTCGTTATTAGAGCATCGTAGGCGCATGTGTAGTTGATCCGAGTCGCTGACCGCTCATGCCTTTGCTCTTACGGGTCCCGGGGTCCTGAGACAGTGGCAGTGAGAGACTCAGCATGAGGCCCGTTCCGCGCCCAATGCAGGGTTGATAAACAGTGGCCGCCAGTACACGCGAGCTGCGCTGCACCGTATCGGGTAGGCGAGGAGCGCGCACGGAAACATGCGAGCGTGAGACTTGAATACATGTGATATATTGGGGAACGAGGGAGATGATGCGGAAGTGTAGATCCTTGGGCTGTTCATGCCACATCGGCTTGGTAAGGCGATGGATAAACGCATGGCAATCGAATCTGATCGAGGTCTTTGCCATAGTGGTTACGTCCGGGACAGAGGAAAGAAAGACGTGTGGGCATCTGCAACGTCCCAGCCCGTCGCACCGTACGGCGAGATATAACACACGCCCATCTTGGCGCATCTACTAGTAGTGCAGTGGTGCATCAGTCAAGGTGAGGAGAGAAGACGAGGAGATGTACCGTCCCGCTGCAAGATCATTTAGCATCCTCGTCTTCCCCCGTGAAAGAGCGCGAAGGATGAAGCTGGAGCCGCTTGAAGCCGTTGTACGCCTCTTCAGTGCGCACACGAGCGGCGAACGACACAAACCCCACACAACTTGGGTGGTGTCCTACCGCAGAAAACCAAGTTCTACATAGGCTGGTATGAGCAGATTCAGGTGCTTGGACAGAAGACCTTCTGCCGTTAACGCATCGAGTCGCCAGTACTCTCGTCTCCGAGTCGTGGTAAGCTATAGGGTATCGCTGGCAGTGCCTGCAACTTGCTCGGAGTCGAGCGGAAATTTGAAGACGAGCGCTGGGCGGCCTGTGCTATACTTACTTGTTCGTCATCAATATAGGGTATCTGTTACAGAGACTAGGCCTGTGCCGTTTTGTTCCGCGAGACAGAGAGCGAAAAAAAAAGCAGGACTGGACGAGCGTAACGGTCTAGCAGATACCTGAAAAGCGATGATGGGAGTGCGCTCAAGAGAGGAACACAATTTGTACAAACAACGAAACGCCATCAACCAAGAAAGGAAATTCCGAGTATGCATTCGTATTCGGGGAAATTGAACAGTGGTACAGAAAATAATGGGAAAGATGGATTAACAATGTTAATTGAACATCTTCCCTCTCTCGTCCCATGCATCTCAATGAACGGTCGGACAATAGGCATGTTGAATAACATTTGCGTGGAAAATCGAATACAAAACGTTCGAGCGTGGATTGTGTCCAGCATAAGCTCACCACCATAGGAGGAAAAAATCAGCGTATAGTAAAAACCTACCACACAGGGTACTCTGGGGCAAATCCCCAAGCTGAGGGCGCATCCGCCAAACCCTGCCAGGGCGAAAACTGGGTCGAAACCGGTGGAAGGTATTGGATGTCCACGTCAAGCTCAGTTTCGTCAACGAAAGGCTGGAGGGTGGGCATGACATCCAGCACCATCCGCCTGTTGAATTGAACATCCACGCGTCTGAGCGTGGCCTCAGAGCCACTCGCGCTTTCCATCCGCCCGGTGACAAACCGCAGAAGCGCCGCGTCGGAGATAAGGGTGCAGTAATTTACGGTAAGCGTCTTCAGCGAGGGGCAGCAAGCAGAAAATCCGGGCGCGGGGGTGAGCGCAGCCAGGACATCGTCGTCGAGGGGAGGTAAGAGCGAGATATCCATTCCGCCGCGGGTGATGTCTTGAATAGTCAGATGCCGCATCGTCGGCGGCAGCGCGCGGAGACTTTCCAGCAGGGACGCCTTCGTAAATGAATCACTGGCAATTCTGAGGCACTCTAGGCGCGTACAAGCACTGAGGAACGAGGCTATTCCATTGGCGCGCCCGTGGAGAGCGAAATCACGCAGTTGAGGCAATGAAAGGCGGTCCAGTAGACTCGAGGCGACGGTTCCGAAATCCAGCTCGAGTGTGTGCAGGAAGGGGAGTTCCACTGCGGGATGCAGCAACTCGATGTTGGCGGTGGGAGGGAACTGCCGGTCATCGACGATTAATTTACAACTTCGAAGCCCACTGCACTGAGAGAGTGTCTGCAATGTCGCTTCGGTGGTCATCGACGTTTCCCAGGTAGGGCCCTCGATCGTCAGCGCAGTCAATTGCTGCCAGCGAAGCGGTAAACTTTCAGGTTTGAAGCTGTTCCCCGTCGTTGAGAAGCTGGTTAAACGGGGACAACTCAGCATCCCAAAATTCTCCCAGTTCAGCGCGCGCGGCGGAAAGTGATGCTGCTGGGGGTAAAATGCGACGCTCTCCAGCATCGGCATATCCGCCGGGGTGAGGTGTGCCATAGCATCGAGGATAAACGATGGCGTCCTGAAGAGGATGTGCTGCCACCTCCCCACGAATGGAATCAGCCCCTGTAGAAACTCCCCGCTCTTCGAGCGTGATGTCGGCGGCGTGCCCGGGGGCGACTCGTAGTCCGGCCCACTTTGCAGCGAAATTGAAAGCGGACACTGTCCTGACCGCCCCAGCCACATCTTCATGGTGTCCAGCCGCTGCACCACCTTTTCGTCAACCAATGTATTGGAGGAGCCGTACCGCCCCCGCGGCGGTTCGACGATGTGCAGGCTCGCCCACAGACGTGGCGTCGTAAGCGAAAGCGCTCTCCACGAGCTGCATATGCGTCCGAGGAGGACAGGCGCCTCGGAAGCGCTCATGACGGAGTTCCGATGCTTCGGGATGCATGCAACAAATATTTCTTGGATTATGTCGAGGGGAAGCCTGCGGACGGGTGAAATGAGAGCCTGGTGAGCCTCCACGTAGCCTCTAAGGCTGGTGTGCTCCTCCACGAGTTTATCGATAGCTTTTTGCAATTCGGTAATTTCATCGTCCAAATTCTTTAATCGGAGAGTGGGTTCTACAAGAAGAGCTTGGATTTCGAGCACTTCGTTGTCTTTGGGACAGTAGTTGGTACCCAGCTGGACAGCGAACGGGGACTCAGACGCCATGAGGAACGGCGTTGGGCAAGAGTGGGACTCGGGAGCGTGCGAAACACGATAACGTGACTCCCTCTTTGTTTGTCTGAGACTCTGAGTGGTTTCCCTACCACCATCATGCTATCCTGTTCGAACTCACAGGTAACCGCTAGTAGCTGCTCGCACCGATGACTCACAACTCGGACGAAATATCTATTCAATAGAGAGTTTGCGGCGAGCCACCAGTACTAGTAGCCACCTAGTGGCTCATCCGGCATGCGGCGTCAAGTGGGTCCGGAACTCAATGAAAATGAATGCAATACGCAATTTAAACACTCCCATGTGATATCATCGTTGAACCACCCAAGAGCCACCGGGGAACCACCGAATTCAAAATACATGGATTCAGAGCAGTCACTGGGTGGCTCACCGCAAAGTCTCTAATACTGTGACAGCGTGGTACCAACTGGTCATCGTCTCCATTGTTGAAACGGACCCGCTGGCCACATTTGAGCAAATGAAGGTGCCGTAGATTGACGCGTCTGCACGGCATATCAACCTTTAGCATCGGCGGTTGTATATAAAGCTTTCAAGCTGGCCGATTGCATCGATATCTCCTGACGCCCCATGTCTGCTTCCACTCTTGACCCTTCTCATCGGATTAAATGTGGCAAGTCTCGTTTTCTTCCGCAAGCTACCCCCTGATATATTGTACAGTCCGTCTGGGAAACTCGGGCCTCAAAGTCTCACAGATTATCCTCGGCTGCATGTCCTATGGATCCAAGGAATGGGGGCCTTGGGTACTCGAAGAAGAAGAGGCCATTAGGCACATCAAATTTGCGTACGTAGCCGAGACTCTCTCGCGGGCTTAAAATTTACTTGACACGGCCCCAAAAGTTACGACGCAGGAATCCAGACATTCGATACCGCCAATGTTAATCTATATTCCCTCAGGCACCGTCTTCGTTGACCCAGTCCCAGATTTACTCGAACGGCATGAGTGAGGTTGTCCTCGGGAACGCGATCAAAAATTGCAACTGCGTGCTGAGATCGTGGTGATGACCAAGGTATAAGTCAGAATGCAGTTGGTTAATCCCCTCTTGACATTCCACATTTTCAACAGGTCCACGGCGCGGTGGGCAGGATACCTGGGGTCAACTCGTTGGAATTATATCTTGGGGACCCAGACAACGTTGGCTACGTTAACCAGCATGGTCTCTCGCGAAAGCATATCTTCGACTCTGTCCAAGCCAGTTTAAAGCGCCTTCAGCTTGACTATATCGATGTGCTCCAGTGTCTGAGTTCCCATATGCTCTTGAGCACTTCAGGCTGACATACGTACAAGGCCATCGCTTTGACTACGATACCCCAGTTTCGGAAACCGCAAGTTTTTAGCTGCTCTTTTGCTCTTCAACCCACTGACCCCCAAATCAGATGCAAGCCCTACACGATGTTGTCAAGGCTGTGTTTGTGCTCCTCTCCCGGTGAAGAGTCAAGATTCGATTATTTCCATTCTAGATGGGTGCGCTACATCGGCATGTCCTCATGCTATGCCTGGCAGTGTGAGTTCTGCTGTCCATCCGCACCAATATCTCGTTCAATAACACTATCCAAATAGTCCATGTTATGCAAAGTAATATTTTCTTGGGCTCCAGGCTTCCGATTCAACATGTGTCAAAGACTACGCAATCACCCACAATCTGACGCTGTTCATTTCGATGCAGAACCACTAGAATCTTATTCACCGCGAAGAGGAGCGTGAGATGATGCCCTCGCTCAAGGTGTGTGCTTCGTCGTCAGCCCGAGGGCCGCGATTCAAATTATCTGATAGCATTTCGGCGTGGGATCGATTCCCTGGTCTCCCCTCGCGCGGGGTGCTCTTACCCGCCCATACACAGGCCCCCAAGCCGAAAAAACAATCCGGCAAGCGAGTGACGATTTCCAGTCCGACGTATACTTCACGCTCGGCGCAGGAAGCAAAGAGGTCGTTGCACGGTGCCATAATTTCTTCTTCCCCGAGAAAATGTCTCTAATTCGTTCTAGTGTCGAGAAGATTGCGAAGAATCACAACAAGACGATGGCACAGGTCTCGCTCGCATGGCTCTTAACCAAGGCGTAGCCTAGTTCTATCCACCGCCCACGCCCACACCATGCTCTTCATTTGTAGAAGTAACCACGCCTATTGTTGGGACCACATCCCTCGAGAAGCTCGAAGACCTCCTCGGTATGCTTCTCCCTGTTCAACGCTATCATAATTGAAATTTATCGGTCGCAAACTGCAGGTGCTTTCGATGTGAAGTTGAGCTCGGAGGACATTAAATACATGGAGCAGCCGTATAAGCCAATGGAAAATTTATTGTACAATTGAAAGGAACTGTAAGAGCCTACAAATTCATATGTTTGCGTTCATGATTGTCCCTAGGCCCTTGACTCTCGGACATCTCTGGCCTTGTTCGAAGTGCCAACTAGATGCGATCCTGATTTGGTATACATGCATCTCAACGAATCGACCACAGAACCCCCGTGTTTTCTTGAATTCTTCATCCTCATTACTCACAAATTTGTAGAAGTTTATTAGCGCGGTATTTTCAAACTGGATGATCGGGACGGCCATATGCTGCTCCAGGTCTAGGCGCTGGTTACGGTAGGCGGGATGGTCAAGGTTGATTTTTGGCATTTGACATTTTGACATCGACATTTTGTTCCGGTGATTTTTGACTGATGGCACTGATCAACCCCCTATCTGCGCTTCTTTAACCCGTCGAGGCGCATGGGGGGTGCTTAGAAATCTCAGTAATCTAGTGAACATCCACATTCAATTTGATGCAATGGGAACAGGTTGTTGTTGTGATTTGGCAACAATATATTTAACCAGAAATAATTGTATATGGTAAATCAAATCAAGTATGTGTTCTTTTCATTGGCCAAAATACTACGTGTGCTGATTTGAATTACTCATCAGATTCTTCGTGCACATCCTCTGCAAATCCACCATGGCTGAGATGGAGATTGTGACAATGGTTCGCACATTCATGCTTCTTGAGGAAGGTCTGGATACCTGTTTTCCCATGCCACTGGAGCTGTATAGGACACAATCAAAAGAAGAGACAAAAGAAGCAGAGAACATACCCATCAAGTGTGTGGGTCATTGCAATGAACAAGACCTGAATGCCATCTCCATTCTCATCGACAATTGTTACAGCTAGGAAATTTCGTTGACGATGTGGGAAAGGAAATGAAGCTTAACTCACTTTGGAGATCACAAAAAATCATCGACTCCAGGCTGAGTAGGTAAGCGTAGTGGGAAGATGCATTCAAGGTGCTACCCAGTTTGTGCCGATTGTATGGAGGGTACTCATTTGTCCCACTCCAATGTTGGACCTTGCTGTGTTGCCTTGGTTCGAAAAGCCAAACGACGAGGCCTCATCAGTTGGTCTGAATCTGAGTTGGGTTGAGCAGCTTCACAATCTAAGGTATAATTTTTTGTCTCAAGTGATCTCTTCAACTGGCTGTGGCCCAAGATTGTGCAACTCAGCCTAGATGAGTTCGTTTAGTACTGGAACAATCATAAGATTCGGACTCAGCGCAACAAACTCTTACTGTCCGGTTTTTCACCCAACTATATTTGTGACTTTCCAGAGAGTTTTGGTCTGGTTGATTTTTCGGTACCAGTTCCCCAGGATTTTGTCGACGCCCTGAGACAGAATATTCCGAAGCCTTGTGACGAACGTTATAGATGGGTCTCGGATGAGTTTGATGCCAGGGCCTGGAAGCTGATGAACATATTGGAGCACCAAAGCTTGTGTTGACAGAGGGTTGGACCATATTTTGTCAAATGCTCCCCCATTTCCGTTGAACTTGCCGTATATTGTCAATAAAGTACGGGAATCAAACTTGAATTTCTTCACTGTTGGGAACCTGGACACATTACCATTTCAGGAAATTACCTCTTGAGGTTCACTACAATACTATATGCACTATATAGATACTTACAAGCATTTTCCGGTTGCCTCTCATGCGCCTCAACGGCTTGAAGAAGCGCAGATAGGGGGTTGATCAGTGCCATCAGTCAAAAATCGCCGGAACAAAATGCCGATGTCAAAATGTCAAATGCCAAAAATCAACCTTGACCATCCCGCCTACCGTACGCTGGTACTATTTTCTTTCCTTCTTTAATTTAGAATCCCGACAGCGACGGAGAATTTCCGAGTTGAGGCGGGGATTTGCCGAGCCACGGTCTTTGCCGTCGCAATTTTAGACGGCGAAGCGACGATAAAAGACGGCGCGAAGGAGCCATTATGGCCTAACTCCGTGTTCTGCCCCACCACATGTCGCTTGTGAATGTCGCCCAGGTGAAGCTCTGCCACTCCTGTCAGCTTGATTTTGAGACTGAATCACAACTAGACCTACATTGCCTGTGAGCTATTCTTCGAAACTTTTACCGTCGCGCTCAGCGCCATCAGGTACCACAACAATTTTGGTATGGGACTGGCTCTCTTGCCTTCCCCAAGAGGTACCCGTTTCACTTCAACTGCAGAAAAGCACGGACGTCATATTTTTGTAGTGGCGATACATCTGGAAATCGAGAGCCGGCTGGAGCCCTATCAAAATACTATACTGCTTGGTGAGGTATTATACCCTGATGTTCGCGGGTAATGAATTTTGGATGCAACTATTCGCTGGAACTAATTGTTTTTCTCTGAGTCTAGTCTCGGATGTGTGTACGTCTTCTGGGTTGGAACTTTGCCAATTGCGACTGACCAATTCTCGAAGGGCTTTTTGCACACTGGAGTGAATCGTGAGTTCCCGATTCTGGCACTAGAACGCCATTTCAGGCTGAAGGAATTGGGTAGATCGTGCGCTCGATATGTACGCGTTCTGCCTGGTATAGCCCTGCTCACCGATCTTTCTGTGGAACTTGGTAAGCCTTTGATCTATTTGTATGGGAGAGCTAAACGCGATCATGGAATGCAGTCCTTGCTTTACGGTGAGTTACTTGTCCCAGAAACTATGACATTTCCACCGATTGACACCGGATTTTCAGTGTGTACGCGCTCTACGGATGTAGCAAGAGGATTGGTGCATTCCTCAGCGTGCTCATTGCCGGTTTTCTCGGCGTCATGATCGCTGTCTCTATTCTGGCTTTCGATTGTCAGTGGGCCGCGTGCATACACCCTGTCAGTTTCTGAAACTTATTTAGACACGAGACTTCCGTCCTGGCCCGGCCCGTGTATCGGTCTGTGGAATGATTTCCGTTAATAGCTAGCCACGGCGCACGATCTGATACAGTTCATTCTCAAGTTACTGGAAAGCCATCCATCGCCGGGCCAAAGTTCATTATTGCATTTTATGCTTCACCAATGTGAGCAAATCAAAACGGCCACCTATGAACTACATGGCTTAGGAGATTAGGGTATTCGATATCATCATGACCGCCCTGACCGTCTACAAAGTCATGGATCATAATCACCGTGGAGTATCGTTTTCGTTGATGAACCGTATGGTCAGAGACGGAATCTTCTACTTTTTGGCGATTACATCGTTGAATTTGTGAGCGACTCTTTTTTCCTTTCTATCGCCAGCTGATAGCATCTAGATTGAATGTGATATTCTTCATGTGCGTTAATCCTCGGAAGGAAATTCTGCGTTCCTGATTTAACCCCGTCTTCGCAAGTCAACCAAACAAGCGCATTCAAGCTATCAATGCTCCGACAAGCATCCAAATATCCAGTGTCCTATGCTGCAGATTGTGGGTCCATTTACCCGACATGATCCGTCGATGTACTCATTTGTGGCTGACCACTGGTTAGAATTCTCAATCTACGAATGGCGAACGAAGCCCAAGGCAACGTCAGAAGATACAGCCACACCCGCGGACGATGGGTCACTGATATCATCCGCGAATCTGAGGATCCGGAGACCATGCACTTCGCAGCACAGTTACGCAACGAAATTTCCTCCCCGGGAACTCCGAATTCTGAGGTTCCCCCTCCTACCGAAAACGGTAATTCTCTTGGAATGCATTTATTATGCGTGACCAAATTGCCAGGAATCCTCGTACATTTCGAGCACCAAGCACGCAGCAACCAGAAAGACGCAGAGGGAAGCTCTGTGGTTATATTGTCTTCTGTGTGATAACCAGAGAGGAGTCGGTCGTAGCGGTCACGTAGGCGTCCCCCCCCCCGCGTCCAGCAAAGAATGGTTGAAAATTGAAATACATACGCACACTGAATGTGAAATCACTTCTGCTCTGCCTTTTCGATTCTCCGAGTCAGTATTCGGAGGATGCTTCACGCGAAATGATATCAGCGCGGCTGTTAACTTGGTAATACGGTATATGAATGCCATTGGTTGGGCCATTGGTTTGCTTCATGACGCGATGAAGATCTTTTCAAATCAGTTACGGGGAACATTTCAGTGTTCTATGCGCGCTATATACTGGTCGGGACTGCGGCACAGGTACTGGATTTTGATACGAAAATGATAACTAATATATGCAGCCATCGATTCTCCCTTCACCTCAAAATGTCTCGGTCCAGTTCATTGTCGGGAGCCCAGTTGAAGCAGTAGTCGCTATATGATCACCCCATGCATCCACTGTATCCCATGGACTGACGTTAGCGAGAAGTGAGAGATTGAAGCCACGCGATGCGTAATATTGTACTTCATCCTCTAACAGGCTCGGCCGGTTACGGGACTCGTTGAATACAACTTCGAGACTCTGTAGTGCGGCGGCGGACTCCATGCGTCTTTGAACGAATGTCACCAGCACGTCCTTCGGGATTTTTTGAGATTCCAGGATGCGAAGGTCCCGGAGCTGCGGACACACAGTCGTTGGCACGGTTGTCCCCTCCGGAGTGAGAAGAGTGAGAAGATCCTCCGGGTGCGCGGAAATCTCTTCTTCGAGTTGGCGCACCGGTGGAGAGCCCCATGCGGTGAGTTTGGTTAGAGATGGGAAACATCTTAAGCCTTCAAGGAGGGACCGTTTGTTGAAAGGTCGAAGGTTCATTACGAGAGTTTCTATGAGAGGCGATCTCGTCCCGATGACTACGAGAAAGTTGGCGGTGGGCACCACCCGGCGGGGAACTATTGGAACGTGCAAGTGGCGCAACTCTGGCATGGAGAGATGCTCCATGAGGTGGCCGACAGAGGAAGGTTCCAAGATGCCAGGCTCGAAAAGGATAAAGGATGTGAGGAAAGGGAGCGAGATAACCCTGGAGATGGAATCGGCCCTATAGAGAGCCGCATTCGCTCGGAACGCGAACGACGCGAGCTGCGGGCATCGTCCAAGAAGTACAAAAACACTGTACAACGAAAGCCCCTGTGAAGGACTTTGAGGCCCCGACGAATCCAAATGCAGGTGGGTGAGACGGTCCCAGAACAGGGGTAAATCGAGCACAAACTCGTCAAGCTGCTCAGGTCCCTGGGCATGGAGCGCAAGAGCATGTAAGCTGGGGGCTCGAAAAACGTCGAGTTGGCAAAGAACGGAGACCTCTGCCGTGATTTTCAGCGAGTTCATCATTGGCGTATGAATCCCTGCAAGCCCGAGCATTGCGGCTCGAGACACATGGGAAAATTCGACGCTGCACCAGCGATCTGAGAATTCGGCCAACAACTTGATGAACGCTATGACATCCGGGTCTGCATAATCCCACTGCATTCCCCAAGCTGGATGATCTTCCATAACTGAGAACGATACGGGGCAGGCGCCAGAGAGCTGCAACCATCGGGCCACAGCTGACATTCGTTGCTCCTTTTTGTTCAGAACGAAATTGACGGGAAGATGTAAGGATGCCCAAAGCCTAGGAGTCGAGAGGGCAATCGACCTCCACGCACTGCAGATCCGGCACAAGACGAGGGGCGCTTCCCATACGCTCATAACGGCGTTGGTGGTGGTGGGAAGACATGCAACGAATATCTCTCGCACGACATCTGGAGGCAGCCGGCGTGGATGGGATATCAACGCTCGGTGAGAGTTGATGTAGTCCTTTATTCTGTCGCGCGCTGCTGAAAGCTCGCAGATGCGTTCATCGATACGGGCCAGCTCTTGGGAGTGGGAGACAAGGTCTGCTCGAATGCGCTCGATTTCTTCATCGGAGGGGACATAGTTGGTATTGAATCGAGGAGTGAATAGTGATCCCATTTGTTCTTCCGGTCTCATTTTGACCTTTGATTCTGAAGGCCTGGAGACGTGGTCGCGCAGCCGCCGCGTTGTGCTGGCAGATCGCAAAATGATATCGGGGCTGATGAGATTGATCCGATGTTGAAACTTGCACCAAGTTGATTTTTCAGTAGCGAGCAACTTTGACAAGGACAGTAAGTGTCAAGAGAGACCGTGGTATACAATTACTTCCTTGCTAATTGTCCCGAGGAACCATCAGTCATATGCCCACCGTGACAGCGACGGAATACTGTGCAATTTCGTTCAATTCGGCACGGGTTGTGACCCGTGACCCAAAATACCGATTCGGCACTTTGGCAACCAACCAAGTTTGGCGTGACACCTCCAAAAATTCGGCATTCAAGACGGAAATTTTCGAAAATTCTGCCCTTTTTGCACCTCCAAGGGAGATTTGGCCCAAATGTCACGCATTTTACATTCGGCACTGGGTGCCGTGACCCGTGACCGAAACCAAAATTCATCGCGGCACAGGGGGTGCGTGACGCGTGACCGCCGAATTGAACGAAATTGCACAGTATATTGCATCCAGGTGAGCTACGGCGTCGCCACGACTTGGTTCAAATGGAGGTCAAAACAACGGACAGTAAAAGAACAGTTTCAGGCTCGCTGATAGTTGTGGGATGCTCAGAATTGAGCAATGTTCAACTTTCGCATAACGCAACACTGGAATCTATTCAAATCGAATTTTATCAGAGCACATCATTATTGTATGCAATCGAGCGTTCTGCAGTGACTCAACCCGAGACGGACAAATACTCATCGACCGTCTTCAATACACGGGGATCCACCTTCCCCAAAATCTCAATCATCTCATCCTAATAATGCCAAGTCGAGTTAATCAAACGCCCAACCCGAAACGTGTTTGAACGGCGCACCCAAAGTTGACCCTCCACCTTCTGCCCCACGGGCCCGATGACAAAGTCGCTTGCCTCCTCCACCTGGGACTGGTTGATGTACTCCCCACGCAGCGCGCCAGGGCCGACGGCGCCAAAGACGAGCTGCCGGCTGCCCTCCTCGGTTGAGAACGCCATGATGGCCTCCATGATAGCCATTATCCACGATATTGGGGCGGGGAGGTCGCGACGGAGTTCAGAGACGCAGAAACCTGGGTTCACGGTGTTGACGATCAGCGGGGTGGAGGGGTCGAGGCGTGCGTTCAGGGCGCGCACGAAGAACATGCTGATGACTGAGATGGGGGGTGAGATTGCAGAGAAGAAGGAATTGAAAGGGAATATACGTTTCGTGACGTTGTAGAACGTCTGCATCGTGCTGAGTTAGAGAAGAGAACGGATGAGCACACAGTAAAGGTCGGAAAGAACCAGAATTTACTTTGGGGTACAGTATTCGGCACTGCCCAGCGTAGTAAGAATATCCCCGCGCTTGAGGACCTCCTTCGGAATGGTACCAAAGTGGTAGAGCTCGCTGCCGACTACGACGATACGCGGCACGGTTCTGTGCTCCCGAGCAGTCTGGACCATGCGCGGGAGCAGCAGGAGTGCGAGCAGTGGCGTCGCAAGCGAGTTAACTTGGAGTCTGCAGTATCGATATGGTGAGTCTGTGTTGTAAAATAGGAATGAATACACAGGCCACTGACGAGGTCTCCCAGCCGTCTGTTGTTGCTTCGTACTTGGGTCTCGTCACGCCCGCATTCTCGACGAGGATGTCGAGCCGACCACCGTCCTTGTCAAACTTGTCTGCAAAGCTCTTCACTGATGAAAAGTCCGCAAGATCGATGGTCCAAAGCTCGGCGTTCTTGTACCCAGTTACTGTCTTTAGTTCTACACCGCGCCAGTGAGATTAATCACAATGATAAGAGATAAAAGTGCATACTCTCCAGCGCTGTCTGGCCCTTACTCTGGCTTCTGCAGGCAATGATAAGCCGCCCAGGGTTCATGCCTGCAAAATGCTTGACGGATTCAAGGCCGAGGCCAGTGTTTGCACCAATGACGACGACAGTTTTCCCTGTCAAATCCGCTTTCGCGACGGGGGGGAGTTTGTTGAACTGGCCTTTCATCGCCTTCCAGACGGTAAGTTTCATGCTGGGCTATGGGATCTCCGATCAACGCGACAGGAAAAAATGGAAGGCTAGTTTAGGTGTTCTTTGAACTTTCGCATGAGTTCTTATAATTTTTGAAAGTCTGTACTCAGCCAAATTTAGCCAATGATGCGATCGTTCAAGGGTTGGCGGATGGACGCGTCACTTCGGCATACGACAAAATGTGCCTATTACCCATCTCTCCGAGTTGAATATCGCTTCGGACGGCAAATAGGGCGCCCTATGCCGAGGATGCCGAATGCCGAAGACGCCAAGGATGTCGCACGCTCCAGACAAGTTCGCCGCCAAAACGTAGAATGATCGCCGCTCTTCGAGTTCTCGTGATCGAACGCGTTGCGGTAAAGTGGCTAAATCGCGCCAAACAAACCTCGATGTTCTACGCGTAGAACGCAACCGAAGAACCTCAAGACACTGGAAGACTTGCGGGAACAGATTCAATTTTTTGTGTTGCCATCTTAGGTCAGAATGCTATCATCCGATTGGCCGTTGAGCGATTGGCAGTTTGTAACTGGACGAGACCTTCCGGGATCGAAGGCCACTGACCTGGAACAACGAATCATTGGACTCGGAGCTGAGCAAAGGGGACTACAGCTCACCTAGTCCGTAGATATATATTTTTTCCCGTGAAGTTAGAAGCCATCATGACTCATAAGCAGCCGTATTTCTTAAGATCTTCCAAGTTAAATGCTTGGACCATAACCCGACCAAAGCCTCCCAAGATTGTGGTGCGGGTAATTTGCGAAAGCGCTGTAGACTTTCTTTACGTTCTTCATTAGGGAATAGCAAAAGACATTCACAAACACACTGTGGATCCAATTCAATTCACGCGTGCCCGTTGAGAACCAATATATCCTTTGCAAATGCTACTGGGGACTCGAGGGGATTAAACCGAATGGAGAGATTGGAGAGATAGAACACGCCGAATGCAAGGCGCCCGGGGTAAGGCACGGCATCCGGTCCTTGAGAAACGACTTGCAATTTTTGAGTGTCTATATATGATTATAATGGTCTTGACAATAATCGGACTATACCTACCGTGACCTCGTTTCTGCTGGCGTTACGGTGTGTTGATATCTGGCAGTGGCTCGGAGGTCGCTGGGGATTTTAGGGATGTTGGTCTGGTCTTACGTATCACTGGCTTTGGTTCCCTTGGATTGAAATGTGCTCGAATCTACGCCTGAGCGAATCGAGCACTTCCCCTCGCCGAATCCTCAGAACCTTGCCAAGTTTGACTATACCGGGCGTTGGTCGAGTACGCTCCGCGATCGACTCGAAAGACGCACACTGAAAGAACTTGACGGACGCTGTGAAGCCTTGCTTGGCATGAGATAAATAGCATGAAAATAATCTGACAAAAGCAACCGCTGCGCCAGAAGTTTGAACTCACCCGGAAGCGTGCTTCAGTCACATATTTCGAAAGAGCCAGATATCGCAAAATAATTTTGATTACTTTGAGCCTGGATTCGACGAATCACCCTGCTCTGCGGTGCTATAAGCAGGCAGTTGCGCCCCTACATCAGGGGGCAATGTAATTCGCCCCTCCTCCAGCGCGTCCGCGTCGGGTACCACATTGTTGTCCCCTTGTAGCGGCGCATCACCCCCCCTTGCTCCTTAGCCACCTGGTTAGCCACCCGCGCTCAAAGTCCTCCGAGTCGACCATCACGCCGCCGCGCAGCTTGATGCGCTGGCGGCTGTAGTACACCCACGCAAAGTCGAGGTAAAACGCGGTCTGGATGATGCCGAAGGTGACTGCGATGGGGTCGGCGAGGCCGTCGGAAAAGTAGCGGTAAATCCAATTCGGAAGGTAGAGCGCGCGGTACGAGCCGAGCGCGAGGAGGTAGTATGAGGTGAGCACGGTGGGGACGGTGGTTTCGCGCAGAAGGATGAGTTGCGGGATGACACAGGAGGATTCGAGCGCGATGGAGAAGGACCAGAGGATCTGGCGCGGCGGGTTAGACATGGGGAAACGAGGTGTGCGGGCCGAGCTAGCGTACCTCGTACACGGTAAAGCTGTAGTTGAACACGAGGGAGATGAGGGCAGCGGAGATGAGGATAACAGCTGTAGCCTGCCAGGCCATCCGGCTCTCGGGTGAACGGGGATAGATCCAGCGCAAAGAGAGGACATAAAATGCAGATACGATGTAGAATATCTTCATAATGGTGTTGTAGAGCGAAATAAATCTGGATAGGACGTCGGGGTAGCGCGTGAGAAACACAAGCGCGTACATGCCCTGTGTGAGGAAGGAAATCCCTGAAAAACGGAATGAGTGGCTGGAATGTCTATTTGGAGGGGTACTGCTTACCTTCGGCACTCTTATTCCAGTGGATAGACCAAATGAGAATGCATTTTGAAGCGAGGTGGGACAAGTCGCCCAACAGACGAAAGATATTCATATGTCTGTGTTGAGTCGTAGCTCGTAGCTTGTGGAAGTGAAGATAGAGAGAGGCTTGGGCGACGACGTGTCGAGCGCGGTCGCCAAGTCGCAGATCATCATGCACAGCCTGGTCTGCTGCGTAATCTGGATGATGCCGTACCAAATACTAACCGGAAGTTGCCGAATATTGCCAACGCTGATGTGTTGAAACCCAGTCCGAAATTTTGAGTATAAAGTTGGACTTCGCGAGAAACCGAAAGCGAATCTTGAGACTACTGGAATCATCTTCCATTTAGGTTGAGCTGAAATTCAAACTGAAATCGGTTGAATTGGCTTTGATATCCATTCAACCGAATGCAAATGCGATACTTTATGAGTTCTTCACGCGTTCAATGGCCTAGAACAAAGTTCCGAGGCGGGATGGAACGAAGTTGGATAGAATGTAATTGGAACTCCATTGGTGCATTGCTCAACTCAATTCCTCGCATAAACACATGCTACGTTTGGACACGGACCATTCAAGCGTTCTTCTGACTCTGATAAGAGAAAAATCGGTACATATTTCTGTGTATACGCCCCATTCACCTTCGCCCGCCGACCCTTGTCTTAGTGCTCGCAAAATACGGGTCGTCGAGAAGCTCTGCTGCGGTGGCCGCTTCGCCGGGTCAAGCACCATCATGCGGCGAATGAGTCTGGTGAGGCTTGGCGGATCGTCCACACCGCACGACGCAAGACACTCCTCCGTTTCTTGCCAGAGCTCAGCACTGCGGGCAGGCGTCCAATTTGAGTGCATGATTAGCCTTATTCGTTGGATGCTCCGACGCTTACACGTGGGGAACGGACACGACACGATATACTCCTGTTACGCGGCCGGCATTTTCTGTTCGCCGCACATCGCGACCATAAAGTGCGGGACCTCGGACGGGTCAAACACCATGTTGGGGAAGATACCCTGCGCTCCGACGAGATCGTGTAACTGGCCGTGTTGAAGTTTGAATTGAGTAGTGTCATTCGTACTGGGACGAATCAATGTGGGGGTGAAAAGCCCACTTACCGCAACCGCGAGTGACCAAATATCGCTGCGCCGGTCCCATGGGACCTCATCCGGTTTCTTTTTCAACACAACTCGGGGAAACACGACTTCGGGTGCCGCGTAGAAAAGGGAGGTCTCGCACAGCCATCCGGTGGATGAGGGGTCCATGACAGATGCTGTGAATTTGTGAGCAGATTTCAATATCCCTTGCAGTGGGTAGGTTTACGGAGCACCTCGAGCGAAATAGGCCAGGAATGGAGAAGTTAGAACAAACATGCACCACTACCGAAATCTAGAATGCGCACTGCCAGCGGGTGTTCCACGATAAACTTCACCACCATCGTGTCGCACAGATAGGGCGAGAACGAAGCGCAATCACGCTCAGGTGAGGTGGAAACGAGAGGCCGGAGACGCGGTGGGCTGCATAATTCCCAGATTTCGAGGTCGTTAAAGGGATTGATCTCTGGCACGGCGACACCGAAGTTCTGGGGGTGCAGGTCTTGAATTTACACATAAGTGAGCCCAGTGCAGAAACACAGGCGGCATTGCGGAAACACACCTCCATGTGCGATGTCGTGGCTGTGAATAAATGCGAGGCCTTCAACGATTTGGCACAGGACATATTTCGTAACTCGGGGTTGAAAGGATGAGACCCCGGTGGGGTCGAGGAGGGAAACGACGGGCTCTGTTACGAGGACTTGATGCATGCCATTGGCGCTCGCGTGTTCAAAAGAGTTGAAGAGTTGTATAATGCGAGACTCCGAGGCCTCAGACGCAGGGACTGCAAGACGCCGAAAATGTCTACTTCCGACCTTGTCGGGTTCACTCCGCCTGGACGATTTTCAAGGCAACGTTTCAGCTGAAATTAGAAATTCGTCAGATAATGGGGTCAGCACCACGAGCCTGGATGTATCTTTCGACGCTATCGCGAGCTAGCCACACAGTCGAAGAACCGCTGAAACCGACGGTATCAGGGAGGGTTGCCGAGAACATCGTTCCATTGTATAGGGAATGTTCCGCAGGGTGAGTAGCACTCGCTCCTTTCATAGTTGTCCTTGTCAGGGAACACAAAGGGCCACTTAGGAGGAGACATGGTGAGTTCAAAACAAAGTCAAGAAGAACGTAATCGGCTGTAATCAGATCAAATCGCAGTGCCCCTGATACTGTACAATTTCGTTCAAATCGACAGGGGGTGTGACGCGTGACCCATTTTACCTGTTCGACATTTCGGCAGCCGCCAATTTTTTTGCGTGACACCTCGAAAATTTCGGCATTTGAACTGGAAATTAGGCAATTTGGCGCCTGTGTAACCACTTGGAGGTTCGACAGAGGCCTGAGTGACGCTTGATATCGACCAAAGTTTGTGATTGACAGGGGGGTGCGTGACGCGTGACTGCCGATTTGAACGAAATTGTACAGTACCAATTCGATACTTGAAATGGCGTGGACGAGTTGCATATTATCCGCCTCCGCCCCTTTACCCAATCCGGAATTTGATTTGCGGCATCTTTCGGCAAACTCTTTTTTGCCGTGATGTGCCGTGCAAGCTGCCGCCACGGCGCCGCTTGGACAGCGGATTCAGACAAGTCCATGAAATGGAAAAATTGGAGAAGAAAGGCTTGGATTACAAAGAAAGGCTTTGATTACATTGCTAGAGAAGTACAACACTACTTGTATTGAGGCGGCACATAGGCTACAAATGTAAATGATGTGTTGAAGCTAGATGGGGTAGGCTGAGAATTTGTCGGCGGTGCAGGCACCTTGCGTCGCATCCGGCGGGTAGGTTGCGTAGCAGAGAAGGCCGGGGGAGGTGGAGGAGGTGCAGGGCGTGATGCTGTGGGAGCAGTGGAAGGCGGCGCTGCCACATGGGGAGGGGATTCGGGGCTAAAGTAGAATGTCGTTAGTCGGCTGATTGACAGCAAATGAACGACACCGTGCGTACCTAAGTCGGGCGCGCTTCCCCTCGCCGCTCTCCTTCGCCTTCCCCCCGCTGCTTGCTCCGGCGCCATAGGCCTTATCTGCAACTGACTTGCGGTGTTTCTGACCCGGTTTCCGGTTCGGCAGCATTGCCTGCAACGTGTCCTGCCAGCGAGAAGAAGAAGGAACGTGGGAGGATGACGGCAAGACGCCGCTGTTGTCCGTCTCGAGAAGGATGGCATCCAGCGCGGCCTCGAGATTAGCGAGGGACGCAAGCTCCTTTCGGCCTGTTTTCCTGAGCCGGGCAGCGGCGGTCTCCATCTTCACGGCAAGGTTTGTGAAGACTGCGCAGGGGCGGGGGGGGTGGTGCGGCAAGTAAAGTGGGGATGTTGTCCGTCTGAGGATTGGAAGCAGCCAGGATCACAACAGTCCATGTACCCACATTATAATGCGCACTGGCCTGGCCACAGGTGCACATTACAAAGTGCCTCTTTGCTTGCCAGGCCTGGTGCACATTATAATGCGCACCCTCCTTTTGCAGTAGCGCTTCCAGCGGCATCTCAGCACCATCACAGGCCACGCTGTTAACCTCGGGGACTGCCGAGAATCAACAATATTTAACCCGGCCTCGCCAAAAAAAATAGGCCCATCAATAATCGGTCTAGCCGAGGTGGAAATGATCTGTTGTCGGCTGGCGTGCCAAATGGTTTTCGATCAAGGGATCACCATAGGCGCCCCGCACTCCCGAATCCCGAATCCTGCACTCCCGACTGCCCCAAAAGGCAATTATATCATTCAAAAGAAAAAAAGAGCTGGAATGTGCCTATATTCACTCCTCCTCCTCCTCAAACCCGTCGTAATCATCCTCCTCCTCCATCTCATCATCCAACTCCACCTCCAATGGAACCAGCTCGGTTACATCCGCGACGTGATTGCGCATCACCGTCTTTGCGCGCTCGCGTACCGCTGCCCATTTCGTCTCCCAATCAGATTCCCACTTCTGCTCCCGTGCCACCTGCGCCCGTGCATACGCCTGCAGCCCCTCCTTCAGTTATGGGGATACATCCCGCTCGCAGTTCACCCTTTCCTCCCACCATTGTCTCTTCCAAGCGCAGAATTGTAGCACGCGCCTCATTTCTTCTTCCAGAAGGATCAACTCCTCCCTCCAGCGATCCGCACGTGCCCGCGCCTTGGTCCACTCTATCCGAATGTCTGTATTGTGGTTAGCCTAGAAAACAATAAATAAAAAGTAAATGCGACTTGCCTTCATGAAGTGAGCCGTCTTTCGCGGTGTCGGAATTCCTGATCGTGCCTGTATACCATATCCAGGACAATGTCCGGCGGCCTTCACCTGTTTCCAGGTTGAACAGCACCGTCGGCTCCACCGGCTCACCATATGCGTCTATGTTCGCCCCATCCGCATCATCTGCCAACCCCGCCATCAGCCGCGCCTTACAATTTTCCTCCTTCTCCTCGTCGTTCAGCAGGCGCTCATTCATCCCCCGAATATCCTCCCGACTGAGCTTCTGGAGCACGTTCTCCCACGGACCCGGCCCACGCAATGCAAGGAGAGCAGCCCGTGCTGCCCGATACCGTATAGCAGCAGTTCGTATGCGATCTTCGATCCCATCAAGTAACTCGCGACTTTTGGTGTACGCACCCTGTCCACCCATGTGCTTCCGCTTGAACTTGTGTGCAAAGGTTCTGGTCCGGAGTCCCGCACGAAGGCCACGCAACGCCTCATCCGCCTGAGCATTGCGAAGAGCGTCCTCTTGTTCCACAAGAGCGGTGACACACACCGCCTGTCGACAGTTAGCCGGCAGTGATGAAGGCAAGTAAATGGGGATCGTTTCGGGTGTTGCGTTGTTTCCCGTTGGCAACACCGGGTTCTGTTGAGCTATCCATGTCCGCAAACCCGGCATATATGTGTCTTGAATGTCGTGCAGCGCCTTGACCTTACCCAACAGCAATGTACGGGAGCGTTGGAGCGCAGTAGCTTGGATGGTCGTGCGATTCACTCGTTTGACCTCGAGCTGCAATGCCGCCCTGAGTCCTTGCATCAATAAATTGTATTTCACATGGAAATGCACTCACTGATCCTCCTGGATTTGTATACCTGCAATCAAAAATGGCCCCGGCTTCACGACTAGCGCCGACGTCCCTTCCCTGACAACCTGCGCATGCTCCTCCGCCGCTAGTCGTGCGAGTACGTCGGCCATGGTTGTCGCTGTAATCAGAGTTAATTCAAGTTGCCAGTGACACGTGATTACAACACTCACCTTCCACCTCCGCATAATCATACGGGTTTTCGCTTGCCTCGTTGTCTGCCTCCCAATCCCGTACCATCTTCTCCCATTTCGTCAAGTCCTCTTCGTGCCCTTCTCGCAAGCCCTCCGTAAACGACGAAAATGCCCGACTATGGATCATGGCCTGGGGAATTGCCAAGACCATTTTACGTAGCAACGAATTTCCTGATGGCCGGCTAGTCAGTCAAAGAAATCGCAAGATTTGCAAGCGCATACCTAAATCCACGGTCTTCTTCCAGTTAGAAAATCCGCAAAGATCGTCAATGGTGTCTTCTCGAGCACCTGGGCCCATCACCGACACCGATCTCGCTGCCCCATTCAACCAAGACCAATTCCGCTCCACCCCCTCCCCGTCGGTGCGTCCGACTCCCTTGGTATAGTTGAAGGAGTATGGGCCATGGCATTTCTTGACATGGGGGGGTAGGTGGAATTTCGGGACCTTGAAGATAATTTCCACCCAATCCGGCAGCTGAAGTTTCTCAGGCATTTTCTTGGCGCGTTTCCAAAAGTTGCGGCTCCATTGACATGCAATGTCGTAGCTTGCGACGACCGTTAACAAAGTGATGCCGATTAAACTTGAGAAAAATAAATAGTCCATGTTGCTGTATCTTGGTTTGCAATTAAAATAAATCAGCCGACAATAAATCGTGACCGAAAATGTGTACACACTTTTCCCCCCGTTGGAGATCACCCGTACCCAACGGGCGAAACACCTCGTGGCGCGAACAGCTCACGGATCCTATCCCAGATGCCCGAAGTCCTTTAGCTCGTTTATTGTTTGCTGACCATAGCGCCGCGAAGGAAACACAGTGAGAAATCTGCAGGTCAATAAATATGACATCCTCGACTCCTGATGTGTTACGCACCTCGTCCTCCTCTATATTTTTAACCAGAAAGCTGAGATACTTATTACTGGCCACCATGTATGCCCAACCTGGGCCCAGCATTGGATCTTTGTCCCGGGAGGATCGGTCCCATCCTTTCATCTTGAAGTTTGCATCTTCAGAGACCATCATACGATAAATCCATCTATCTCGTAACACGTCAGCATTTTCCCAAGACACATAATAAGGTGCACGCACGCAACCTCGGGGGGCGCTTGGTCCCACCCCTCAGGTAGATTTATTCCTGGATGTGGACATGCATGGCATGGTATTGCCAACTCGCCCGGTTGTGTCGCTGAAATACCCGCGGGATCGTGTCCGCGACCGGCTCGCTTGCACATTTGGAGATGGTGATACTCGCGCACCATATTCATGAATTGTGGCAATCGATTCTAAGTATTGTAAGCGTAGTTCGAATGCAAATCCCAATAAAGTATACCGGAAGCTTCTTTGATCCTGCGGCGTTGGTCAAGATAACCAACGTATTGTAGAAGTCGTATGCTGGGACCCTTGCCTGGAGATTGAGTTTGTGGAACCGACGGAGCAAAACTGACGGTGGCCGCCGTCGAAGGTTCCGTGTGTGTTGCGGGGTACCAGCCGATATTGAGTAGTTGTACGACTTCTGATGGGGCACCAGGGCAGGAACAGAAATCCACGTTGACGACATGAATTCCGTTATTGTCCAATACGACTATGGATCTCGTTCTCCCCAGATAATTGGATTCGCAATCCTCACCCAGGGGGTGCCCAATTTGGTACGTCAGCTTGAGGTCATCTTTAATCGTCCGAAACTGGAAATAGCCGTCCTCCCATTCCTGAACACTAGTGAGTAAATTCCCGAGAACGACATCGGAACTCACCTCCAAGAAGTGTAGCGGTTCATCCCGATGCTTCTCAACCACACACGCCCCACAGAGCAGACGGTTCCCAAAACAATCCTGACACCGCCAAGTCGCGTTTGGATGCTTACACACCACGCAGCCATTGGACCACCACGCACGCCCTTTCAGTTGGAATAGACCGTCCAAATAATTCTCGCGCTCAGGGATCCATGTTTTGACAGGATGGTCCTGTAAGCGATCAGTATCTCGTCCAGAAAACATTGAATAAAATAAAAAACACTCACAGAATTTTCGTATCGCTTTGCCTTTTGCTTGACCTTGATTTTGAGGGCGGCAGGTCCTTCAATTGTGATAGGGCCGCCCGCTCCATCGTCAGCAAAGCCCATCAGAGCGTCGAAGTGGTCATAATCCCGCTGTTTCTCAGGAGATCGGGGTGGCGGCGGGTGGTGCTCTACATGGATGCGCCGTTTCGAGGCATTAGAGGCAATGGGCACCTCCGCCGAGGCAGTGTGCTTGTACACCTCTCGCTTTCGTTTCTTTCGATCCATGTACCTTCGAGAGAAAGAGAAAAAAAAACACTCAAATTTTGATCAGCGCATGAAAATCATGAAATCACGGATTTATTGGACTCGTAAAAGAACATGAAAGACTAGAGTTGGTGGGGCAAGGTAGAACCAGGCTGATGCCGCCCGGCCCATCACCAAGGAATGCGATATCGCAGTTAGTCTGGTGACCCCGGTCGACGGGCCCGCTCAGGCGTTGGACTCGTCCGCCGCCTTGTTGTCGAGTTTGATTCGCAACTGATGGTCCCGGTGATTGGTCCCAGATAGCCGTATAAGCGGGCAGATCCTCGCGAGTCCGTGAGGCCGGAACGGGCGAGGAGGGCGAAGAGATGTGTGGAACGGGCGAAGGTGTGCGTGAAACGGGCGATGGAGTGCGTGAGGGCGACCGACTATGAATGTAATAGCGACGCAGTGGTGGTGATGGAGCCGCGGGTGCGGCGGGAGATGAAGGTGGACTGGATGGCGGGGGCGATGAAGTCCGGTCATGCGGACAATCAGCATGCTGGGGATCGACCGGATGATCATGCTCCCCGAGATCGCAGCGAGCGTGCCATGCAGCCAAGAGATGGTCGTAGTTGTAGTATTTCTTCGCCGTTGCCCCCGAAACGCGCTTGTACTGCGCGTCGGCAGAGGGCCTGTAATATTATTAGAGTCTGCTGTGAAAAGAAAAATAAAGAAATACTGACCAAGACGTGTACAGACCGGGCTTTTTGACAAGCCTTCCGCAAACGAGATACATCTTCTGCCCAGTCGACAGTCTATCGGGCTCCCTGGGATCCCGATAGTATGGGGGTTTGCAACGGTAGGGCAATGTCGAAGAAGACATGATAGATTTGTTGTGTCTTGGTTGTCGTATTAAAAGGATAATTCTTGTATTGAAGTGTATGTTATCGATTGTGGTAGATACAGGCTAAGTTACGTTTGATCCGACTCATTGGGCTCAATGTCCCAGAGAGCGCGGTCGAGACGGTTGCGTTGGCGCATGGCGAGCCGCGTAGCATCTTCTCGTGTGCACTGGCGCGCCCAACTAGCATTGGAGCGGGCGCTGGCTGCCTTGAGAGCAAGTATATCCCGATTCCTAGAATTAAGAAAATTAGCGCGGGTCCAGCGAGAAGAATAGATGACACACTTTTCGCGGTACTTCCTCGCTGACTCCTCCTTGGCGGCTAAACGCGCTGCTTGGACAGTTGGAGGGTCCAGCTTTTGCTTGGCGTGCAAGGCAGCCATCCACTCCCTCTTCTTCGCGTTACGGGCTTCCCTATTCCTGTGTCCCCAGCTGTGAGGATAATTAACCCACAAAATAAAACACGAAACTCACCGTTCATTATATTCCCGAGAAGCGCGCTATTTTTGGTACCGCCAATACGAGTCGGGGTCACTCTCGTCGATCCTGTTGACATGTGGTTTTTTCTTTTGCGAGGTTTTCATCGGGTAGAAATTGAACTAGTAGAGAGCGGCGGTCAAGAGCTGAGTGCTGAGCCGATAACCGTCTGCTTACCGATGGACCGGCCAAGTCTTCAAGTCGACAATCATTGTGGCGATATCACTTGCAAAAGCAGATCTGCAAACCGAATTCAGGTGTCTGTGATTCAACAAGCTGAATATGAATACCTGGTGCTAGTTGAAGGTCTTGCCATGTCCCGCATGGCGTCCACCAGACGCGGCGTCAACGCCCATCGTGGTGGGATCACGAGAGGGTATCGAACAGCCACAGATACACACATACAGATGCGCCAGATGCGGCCCGAATTTGCCACTTGTGATCCTCGACCTTCCTCGACTTCATCTGCCAGCCGACGCTTGCTTGGGATCTGCGACACCGCTTGCAATTTGCCGACAATCCTGACGTCCGCCAAGACCCAGAAATAATCAAAACTCCGCGTCTTTTTTTGCGTCCTGGACGTAGTTCATTTGTCGTTCAGTCCAAACTTTGTTCAGCAGGGTCTAAGGAATTTTGCCGATTTTTGGGTGAAAAGTTTGTAGTTTTCGGATTTTATTGTGAGTTCACTCATCCACCAGCTCAAGAGGGCCAAAACCTCTGTGGACCATCGACCAGTTTCAATGACTTCCAACCACCTTGATTTCGCTGAGCCACAAAACCTGGTATAACTATGCGGATTGTATGGCCAACTACACTACGATTTTCCTGGCCTTTCGAGGATCAAATTGCAGCCTCGGTAGACTATTCTCTGCAAATAATGTTTTTGAACGTTGTCGGCGTCCCTCAGCATCTGGGTACCAGATATCTTGCAAGAACATTGCCTTGGGGTAAGTGTATTGTATGATGCTGCCACTTTGCATTAATCGTGCAGTAGGCGATCCTGGTGGGGTACAAAACTATGCCCGTGGTGAGTGCACCATCAAGAATCCGTGGTGAGTGCACTATCTTCTTTTCAATCGACATATCGTGTTTGTGTGCTCACAGCGCGGGCTAGAACACACTTTATGCATCTCTAACTAACACAAGCGACATCTCCCGTCATTTTGGGCTACAATGCATTCGTGACACCCCGAGGAATTCAAACTAAACCAGTCGGCGACGTCGCTAATTCCATATTGAGTGCTCCATATCATTTTAAATTAATGGTCAGCTAATCTTTAAGGTATGCTGCGACAAAGTTTACTTTCGATCTTTTGCCAGCCATCTTCCTGAGCCCACCGGCGTCAATTTGTGCAGCCAGGACGATAATTCTCAATATGATGTAAGCAGCTCCCAAATCCGAGTCGTCGCCATTCTACCTTGATTCTACCCCCAAATGCCAAAACATGAAATCTTGCATTCTGGGCAGTACTGGCAGGATCTGCGCCGCCGTTCCAAGGAAGCCAAAGCAGCCCATGCAGCACGAGAAGAACAGGCAGAGACTTTCGGGGCGGACCTTTGCAACAGCGCGCGTGTCTACACTTTCGTGCCAGGATCTGCCATGCCCTTCACAAGCTGGCAGCAACGAAGTGGAAAACTGGTGCCTCTGTCCGGCCCCTCCAGCTCTGGGCAGCACGAGGCTGCCAGATTGGCAGTCCTTCGCAGGAAGCACCTCCACGCTGAACGCGCCGCGCGAGCAAAGAAACTGGAGGAGGTTCTTGGATCGTGGATTCTGTCCGCCCCTCTGCTAACCAGTTTTTTTTAGGAAGCGGCTGCGGCAGATGTCGCGCTCATAGCGCGTCTACAACGGAAGATGCCAGGTCCGCGCGTTACGGACGGGAGGATTCAAAAGCAGAAGGGTAGGTCACTTTCTTAAAAAAAGGACTGCCATGGCGCTGAATGGATATTTAGCTGTTTGAGATATGAACTGCGAGGGTCTTTGCGTTGTCGCGTTGTTGTAGACTCGTATCCCTTCAGCTAATTTTTTTGTAATCATGCGCAAAAAAAGTTCTCGAAAAAATGATTTGATTGTGAGACTGTAAAATTGATATTGTATTCACGAGAGTGCAACGATGGTGGACGAATGCGAAACTGGGGAGGGGTCTGCAGCGGCAGTCATTGCATCATCGGCAGCGCCAGACGGAGCATCAGACGAGGCTGCGGCTGCATCAGACGGGGCAGCGGCTGCTTCAGACGGGGCAGCATCAGCCGGAGCAGAGTCCCAACTGCCATCTTCCGAACTGCTGCTCGCCGTTTCCCAACCACCCGCCTTCCCAACCGCTGCTCACGGTTTCCCACCACGGTGGACCAGAGGCCGCCAAGGTCCAATCATCCACGCCCCCTGAACCCCAATACCCTGTCTCGATAGGAGCTGGGCCATCGTTCGCAATGGGCCAAACCCAGCCACCATCGGCCGTGGGCATGGATTGCACTGGGGTCACTGAATCTTGGGCTGTCGAAATTTGGGCCCACAATTGGGCATTGTCGGAAACATTGGCTGCATTCAATGAGGTCAGCTCGTGCTCTGACGAAAGTGAATATGAACATACACGAAGAAAGGGAGATCCCAGCCCCAAATTCCCCGTTCCGGGAATGCGCGACGGCACGGGCGATGTCGCGGGTGAAGTTGCGACCAGCGACCGACTCAGATTCTAAATGAAATAGTAAGTCAGCATCACCTCACTCAAAGAGTCTGACTGACTAGGGGAATCTGAGAGAAAGTGAGTAGAATAGCTAGACTCAACGACTGCATGGAACTTACTCTTGCGTGCCATTGCAGACAGCGATGGGTTGCGGAGTGATTCGAGGAGGCGGCAGAGTGGCGGTGTTTGTTGATGTTGGCGAAACACGATCATTTCCGATTTCCTCTGTTCAACGATGGGACGCCGCACTACCAGTCAACCGCGCGGCAGAAAATCCGACTTCTCAGGAGAGAAGCAAGTCTGGCTCGACAGTTTTCATGACCAACTTCGAGACACATCGAATGACCCCGGGAGTGTGTACTCGGACGCGACCATGGCCTTCATCCGCCAGTATGGATACGACCTCCCATTCTCAGAGAACGTGGATGGCGATCCCGCGGACAACCCACCGGACATTCCGGCCAATCCCGACGCAGAGGAGAAAAAACGTCGCAACGGAATCCAGAAACAACTGCGTATGGTGAGTTTTTTCTGTCCAAATGATATCAGAGCCGAGGTAATCCTGTGTGTATGAAGAAATTAGCAAACTATTTTCGCAATAAGTGGAAAGGAAAGAAGGTGCATGCAGGCACCCTCAAGAGCATCCTCGGGACCATGCAAACGATGGGCGGGCCTGGCGCACGCCCCCGGCGCAAGCCTGCTATCCAGGTGTATTCCAAACTGTACTACGCGACATGCGTCAAGCCTGGGTTCGACGCGATGTGGGAGAAGGCCAAGGAGGCTCTCCCGTCTTCAGCGCGCGTCGCGATGTCTCAGGACTACACGCGCAGTTGTTGGGAGAAGGAAGATGAGGATTTCAAAGCGGATATCGAGAAGAAAGGCCAAGAGTTGCATCAAGCGGCGCTTGAGGAGTGGAAGGCGTCACGGAGCATTCCAGAGGGGTCAGCGGAGGAATACCACGAGTAAGTTGTGGCCCGAAATGTTGCGGTGGATTGAATACCTGACGAGATGAAAAAATAGGGCCATGGAGAGTCTGAACGATGTTGGGATACCCCTCGCCGACGCACTTGCAGAACGCTTGGGCTGCCATGTTGTTATCCTTGCAGTTGGCCCGGTGGGATCTGAAAAAGGCGAGGTGTGCTTGAGAACGTACGCAGTATACTTCATGTTGCACGGGACTTTGTCTGACCATGTGGCCTGGTCAGCGTGTTCTCTGACACCAGTGGCCAAGAAACATCGAGGACATGGGCCCAGTTCGACCACAAGGGATTCACGGCGATGGAGGCTTCTGTCACGCGTTATGGACGCGCCGCCTTCAGTGAGTCGCCTATAAAGTACATTGGACGAGCACTTATTTGGGATTTTAGGTCGAGCGCTGTGTAGAGAGCGTGCATGGCCGCCATTGGAGACTGCGGACCCAGACACATCATCCCTCCATGGGCTGCTGCCCATGGACCCAAACACTGTCACCCCGACGTCTGTGGCGCCTGCTCCAGGCGCACCTCTCACGGTCGCACCTGCTCCAGGCGCGCCTCTCATGATCGCGCCTGCTCCTGCTCTGGCCGCGCCTCTCACGGTCGCGGCTGCTTCGGCCACGCCTCTCACGGGCGCGCCTCTCACGGCCACACCCAGCGCAATCCCCGCGCGTCTTCCCTCTACCACGCCTCTCACAGCCACGCCCAGCGCAATCCCCGTGCCGCTCGCCGTCCCCGATGACGGAATTGACCGCAACCGCATGGGCACCCAGCCTTCTCACGGCGCATCGGTATCTGTCAGGGAAGAAGTGGGGCCCCCATTGGATGGCGTTGCTGGAGACGCTTACGAAGCATGAGTGGTCATTTTACCATCAAGAAGACGATGGAAACCTACCCAAGATGCGATCCAGGCCAGGGGAGTACGGTGACTGGATGAAGGAGCACCGGCTGATGCGGGACTACCCGATTTCCGATGACTTTGGCAACGAGCTCTTTCAATGGTGGAAGGAGCTTGGCCCCCCGACCCGTTGGGAGAATGTAGGCGACGGTGATAGCCAGACGAAAGAGCCTGGTCGCGTTCAGGGGTGGACCGGCGACTGGGCTAAGCTCCAGAAACGAGGCCGCAACGGCCCCGTGCTGCTCATCCTTGGCCTCGCATGGTGGGGTCAAGCGATTTGTAATGCCGCCGCTGCAGATGGGCTAGGAGCAGGCGAGGCCGCGCTGGAGGCCAACACAGTCTGGAATCTCCTGGTAAACGACATCCAGTGGGCTCTAGCACATGTCTTGACGCAGGACCGCAACGCGATGGAGGCCTGGGAGAAGGATAGAGAGGAGGAAGCAAGGGAAATGGCGGCCGAGAGCGAAAAAGAAGCAGAGGAAACGGCCGTGGAGCCGAAGGGCAGGGGAAAGAAGACGGCAGCAAAGAAGGTGTCGAAGGCACCACCGGCGCAAGGGAAGGTAATGTCTGCAAAAGACAAGGCGGCGCCAGCAGGGGGGAAACGGTGAGATTTCTGGACTTGGATGTAGTATGGGGGGACTAAATCGTTACGACGCATGCAGGAAACGCGGCGACGAGAGGGACCTTCCTGCAGCTAAGAGGGTGGCGGAAACCAAGAGAGTTGAGCGACCGAAGCCGAAACCATTGACGAAAGGGTAAGAATCTTGATTTGTATTGAATGCCATACTCTAATCTTCTAATGTGCTGAAATAGGGCTCGTACCCGCGCCGCCGCTGAAGAAGCCAGCAAGCAGCCTTCCCATATGGCTGAAATCCAGTCTCGCTCGAACGCAGCGGGGGGAGCTGGCGATCCATTCCCCACGAGTCTGGTAGCAGCACAGGCGGATGCCGGCCATGCCAGCACCGCGGTGACATCCATCTCGACCATGTCCATTCCTCCTGCCACTACGACATTGCCGTGCCCAGAACCTTCCGAAGTCCAAACACCGCTTGTCGAAAACCTCCGCGGCGAGCTGCTCCCATCGAATACTTCCAGAGCCGACGCCACCGGAGAGAACGCCATGAACGTGGACGCGGATACCATCGACGACGTTCCTCCGCAAAAGGTCGCTGCTGCTCTTGACGTCAATCCGTTTGCAGACAACTCCGGCCTCACCGCTGAGGAACTGGCAGAGATCAGCATGGATCCTGATGCAGAAGACGATGACGATGAACATACCTCTTGATATTAGATACACCACCTGATTTGTATTTATTGCCGCAAAATACACGTACGGAGATTTGAGGCACGATCTGGTTGATGGTAACCAAGTCCAACCAAGTCCGTTCTTGCGCTTGAAGTCCCGGGATTCTTGTGCTTGATTTACTAAACAGTGTCCATACAAACATGTTGCCATGAGTATTTCTAGCTAGAGTATCGCATACGGCTGTGACAATTCAGTGCATCCAAGGTTGTGCCTACATTTAAATGTACCCAGCCGTGGCAAGGAGGTACATTGCAATAAAGGTACATCTGGGCCGCCCGGCCAATGGCCGGGTACATCTAGATGTAGGTACATATCCTTATAAGGAGCAAGCAACTGTTACCTCCGCCCGTATATTACTATTTAATACCCCGACAATATATTTATTCCACATAGATCACACCGAACAGAATCCCATCAATCCCATCATTAATACATATCGGCCGTCCCCTTCCCCATATGGAAATCAATCCTCCTCATCCTCGCGCTCCAGCAGCGCCTCCTCGTCGTCCAGCTCCAGCTCGTCACCCAGATCCAGCTCGACCATCACCGTCTCCGCCTGCCCAACCCCTTCCTCGTCGTCGCTATCCCCCAGATACACGTCTGCCTTCCCGAGAATGCCCGCCCATTTCTTCCGCAAAAACGCGCACGTCGCACGCTCCGTGAGCGCCTTCTCCACCGCGTATGCGCGCCGCCCCTCCGAAGCCGCGGCCTCCACGTCTGCCTCCGCCTCCGCCTCTCCCTCTGCCTCCTCATCCTGCAAGTCCTCCGCCTCCGCAATCGCCTCCCAGTCCCCCGCTTCCGTCTCGCCATAGGCAATCGTCCGACGCATCTCCTCCCGCAAAAGTCTGACCTCCTCCTCCAACCGCCGGGAGCGCGAATACGCCCGACACCACTCCACTCTCAAAGCTGTGAATGACTGTTAGCCAGAATATCCCATAGGTGAGCACTCCCACCTTCATGCAGCCTCGGATCGGACTCATCCAGCGCCCGCCCAGCCCTGTACCAGATCCACGACAGTGTGTGGGATCCCTCTCCCGCCGCTAACCTCTGCGCGACAGAAATCCCTGCAGGCGTCATCAGGGAGCGGGTCAGCTCATCCAGCTGCTCCAGTCGTGATTCCTCCTCCGCTGACATAGAGCGCTCGTTCAGGCCCCGGACGTCCTCTTCACGCAGCACCTGCAGCTCCTGCTCCTAATCCCCATGCCCCCGCAATACGCACAGTGCCGATCGAGCGTAACGGTAATGAATCTTCCCGATATGCAGCTTGATTGTTATCTGGCGCAGGATTCCCTGGCCCCGCGTCAGCGCCCCTTGACCAGAGTAGTTCCGGATACGAAAGCGGCTTATCTTGGTCCTGGCGCGCAACGCGTCACGCACCACCTCCAGCGCCTCCTTGGCCTCTCCCACGCGCATTCGCGCCTCCACCTCGCACAATCCCGGAACGCACGCTCTACCCCTCTGCCCATCGTCCAGGATTTCCGACGGCATGAATAACCATGTAGCCTCAGCAGGCTCCTCGCCGTTCCCGTCCAGCATCTGCTTCTGGCGCTCGGACAAGAAGCACCGAAGCGCCGGCATGTACACCAGTTGCAATTTCCGGAATTTGTGTATTCTCTTGACAAGCGCCGTACGACGTTTCACGAAACCCAGACTCTGCGCTGCAGAGGGACTTTGGAGCGCCTTAACATCCGTTTCTAGTTGTCGTCTGCACTGTATTAGCTCAGAATAATGGACAAGGAATATATGCTTACTGGTGTTTTTCTATTGCCAGCCCCTCAGCAATGAAGGTCCCCGGTGTGCTCTCTTGCTCCACCGCAACTTTATCCTCTGTCCAAATTAGTTCTTCAGTCGCGATCGCAAGCTGAATGTCTTTAAGTGTAGATACTACGACAATCGTTAGCGCTAAATTCCCCCATCAACCGTTATGGATTCCACTTACCCGTCTCCGTATACTCGAATGGGCATGGTGCCCCGAGAGTGTGCTCATTCTCCTTTTCCCACTCCTCCACCCACGCCCGCCACTCAGCCACTTGCTGCGCCTGCCCCGGCTCCGACTCCAGGCCTTCAGTGAACGCATTCAGCGCAAGCTTGCACTTTTTGGCGTCGTTGATCGCTTCAGCCAGACGCCGAGGTAATACTCTATCTGAAACAACAGTGAGCCCGAATATCAGCGCCTGGTGGAATGTGGAAGACTTACGCATGGCCAACTGCCGCTCGTAGTTGTGGAAGCCGAATATATCTTCAAGCGTTCCATGTCGTCCTCCTGGACCCATCCGCTTTGTCGAAGCCGCTGCGCCGTTCGAGAACGACCAGTTCTGCTCCACCGTCTCACCGTGGCTCTTCCCCGCCCCACGGAGAAAATGGAATGAGAAGCAGCAGTGACATGCTGCGCCATGCCCGAGCAGATGAAAGTTGGGGACTTTCCACCACACGCAATCCCGGGGAATGTGCAGGTGCATGCTGTCTGGCAACGCGTCCATCCGCTCCCAGAACTTCTTGTAGTACTGGCAGGCGATGTCATAAGAAACCACGAGCCACATGAGCGCAAAGCCCAGCAGCGAAGACAACACCAGATAGTCGATGTTGCAGTACCTGCGACGCAATACCTGTAAGCCCGCATTTCGACAGGGAGACACGAAAACGCCCACTTACCGCTCACCCATCTGCAAATCCCCCATCCCGTTCGGTCGCCACATGTTGTGGCGAGCGCACGTCACCCCTGCGACCCCAGTCGTGCGCAACCCTTTCACCTGCTTCATGTTGGCCAAAAACATGGCCTGAAACCCAGAGCAGCTCGATATCTCCTCCTCCGTCGCGTGCTTCGTGATGTGCGCCTTGTACCATCCTCGCCCTCCTCGTCTCGCAAAATATCCCAGCCCGTCGCCCCAAATTGGATCTGCCTCCTCGCTCGAGACGTTGTGATTGGCGAGCCGGTAGTTGGTGTCCTGCGCTATAAACAAGAAGTATATAAATCTAGCAAAGCACACTCAGCACATTTTTCAGTGAGTTCCCGTCGCTGTCACGTACTGAATCTCTGGGGGTACATCCCGCCAGTTTGGCGGCAGATTCCACCCTGGCTGAGGGCATGCTCGACAGGGAAGTGCCAGGGCTCCCTGCTTTGTTGCACGATGACCGCCGAGTAGGTGTCCCCGCTTGAAACACTTCAAATGCTTGACCTCGCGCCACTGCCGCAAGATGTGCATGAAGGGCTTCCTCCGGTCCTATGTTCCACATTAGCGCCGCCCATATCGGAACAACTTAAGCTCCTACCGGCACCCTGTCAAGACCGTCATGATTCGTCGTCCTCTCCAGCGCTTGCACAAAAGCGTAGGGCGTCAGCTTCCCCAAGCAGTTCAGTATCTGGAAGTGCTTCAACACGGCGAACGTCGCGCAAGTGTTCGGCTCAAGCACTGTTGCTGGCCACCAGCCGGCCCGTAGCAGTTGCGTCCGACGCTCGATCCGCGGCCTGGCGCAGCCACAGAAGTCCACAGCCAGCTCGTGGACACCTGTGAAATCATACAGCACGAAGTCTGCAGCCGCGGGCTTCTTGTGAGGGCAAACCACCCCCGGCGGGTGCCCCAGCTGCACGCACAGCCCCAGAGAGCGCAGAAGACGGCGCGAGTGGACGAAGCATCTCCCATTCCACTTCTAATTCGTTGCATCAGCCATGAAACTGCAGGTTTTACGCGTTGACGTACCTCAATAAAATGCGTTGGATGAGACGCATGAGCAGCGATAATGCACGTCGCGCAATGCATGACCTCCCCAAAACATACCGAGTCAGAGCATCGGTACTCTGCCAGACCCGTGCACACGCGATTGGGGCACTGCCGGTTGGGATCTACACATGCTACCCCTGCACATCGCCGATAAACCTTCGGCGCGCCACGGCCCTCGCGACGCAAGGACTCGCTGACATATTCGTCGGTGAACGGACGCCAGGTGTGCAGTGGACGATCCTGTACTCATGCAGTCAGTAACTCCGATTTCTCCGCCAAAAAAAACATGACCAGACTCACGGAATTTTTGGACCTTCCAATGACCACCATCTCGATGCCAGAATTGACGTTGAGATCTGGAGCGGAGTTGACAGCGTCAGCACCCAAATCCCAGCTGAAGTCCTCCGCGGCGCGGGCAGCCTGTGTCCTGATGTCCTCCTCAAAATGCAGCGGGGCAGTATTCTCATCTGCCACTGCTCCGGCTACAACGGTCCTGCGGGTCCTAACCCGGCGTGAATCCTGCGACTGCGAGGTAACTGAGCCGATCCCCGGCGCACCCACAAGCATGGTTGGCGGCTTGCTCTTGAATTTGCGTGCAGACGACATCTTTTGCTGGATTTCGAGCGAGGGGGCGTGTCTTTTGCTGGATTTCGAGCGAGGGGGCGATGAGACAAGTGCATCGCGACACTGAACGAATGGGGGTGACGGTAGGGGCGGTGCATGACTCGCATCAATTCAACGCAAAATCAAAACGGTGTATTGCCCATAACCAAAAAAAAAACTGAGTTACATGTAGAGTAGAGCAAATGTATGGGCGAGGCTAGCCTAGATGAACTATAAAGAGTTACTTTCGAACGTGAAAAGTAAAGGAATGCTCACCAGAAATCCAAGACGCGATCAATCGGCTTCCAGCTTCACTTGGAGATTGTCTAGTCCGGATCGACTGATGACAGAATCATTGGACTCTCAGCATTTGGGAGAGCGCTATAGCGCCAAGGGACTCACCGCCGCAAATCCTCTTCATGGGAAGCGGGTCCTGGCATTTCCCGCAGATACAACTGTTGTTGGAGAGGCGCATGTAGAGAGAATATGCGGGGAAGGCCTTGAGCGGTTCACATTTGGCATCCACGTGAAAGTGGTCGCGAAAGTAGCCAAGGATTTGTCGGTCTCCCCACTTCGCGATCTTGACCAAATCTCCTTTGGTAGTGATCCCCGCCGCCACGAAACCGTCCTTAAGATTACTCATTGACGGACTGAAAGACTGCAAGAAACTTTCAATTTCAGGGTAGGTATCCATCTAAAGCAGAAGTCAGCAAGCCGCACAGTATGGAGGAGAGGACACGCACCTTGGTTGTTGAGAACGAGGGTTGCTGCGGATCATCGGTCATCGATCAACCGCATCAGCATTAGATCAGCGATCAATCATCCCATTTGTTCCTCACCCGTATCAAGTGCGCAGGCCGCCTGGTACGGGGAAACTTCTTCTGATTCCTCCTCACCATGAACAAGAACACAAACGACGAGCGCGGTACGTTATCCCTCTAACGATCCTCAAACTCTGGTTCTCAGCTTTAGTTCTTTTTCTTCATAGAAACGAGCGCATGGTCGCGCCCTGAAATGTTGGAAGAACACCGGCTGAATGTGCGGGAGGATCGGGAGCGCGGCGAGCGGTACGTGTCTCTCTGATGGGTGCTCACCAGTCTAAGATTGCATGTCAGGCGCCTCGACATCACCTACCACGCGCCCGCGCATACCGAGTGCTGCAAGCTACTGCTACTCTCGCTCGGTGACGTCAGGTGGCCGGGCGCGGCAGGGAGGCGCCAGCGCATGGGGAATGTTCAGCAGGTTGTTGCAAAACTTTGAGCCCCTCTCTCACTTCCTGAAGGCACGGCGTCGCGACCCATTTGATTAATAGACCAAATTTCAATTTTCTGCTTCAAATATGTCTACCAACCGTTTGAGCGAAAAGCCAGCGACGGCAAGACCGCGACAAATACGAAAAGCCCCTGAACGCTCCGTTTCCTTTAAATTTAAAAACCCAGTCCTCGATCCACCCATCTCCAGTTCCTTCCTTTCTGTGTCCGTATGCCTCCCCCAGGTAAGCTGCTTTGCCTTCACCTCCGCCCCTGGAGTGGCCTGCGGTGTTTCTCTTTAGTAGCCCCGCCATCACTCCGCCCTTGGAGCGGCGGGGTGTCTTCTGCCTTGCTCCTGCCCTCACTCCACCTTTGAAGCGGCTTGGTGCGGCGTGTTCGCCTCTGCGCTCTCCCTTCCCCTGCCTGCCTCCTGCCATCACTCCGCCCTTGGAGCGGCAGGTTGGCCTCTTGCGCCTCCCTCCCCATTTGTCAGTCCTTTTTACTCATCCATCCGCATCAGGTACTCTCCGATCTGGCGTCGAGAATGATGGGGCCGTGTTCGACCACGTCCAAAGCGCTCGCGCTCGCAACGACAACATTGCGAACGCTCTCGATGATTACCCCATCACGGTTCCTTCCCCTCGTTCACGCTCTCTCTCTCTCCCCGTCGCGCCACCAACAGCTCGCTCCGCACACGGTCGCAGTCCCCTCCTCGCCACTCTGCACGTCTTGCTCCTCCTCTGGACAACACAGTTGATCGTGGTGGCCGCACCCGCGCAGCAAACTGTGCCTGCCGCCAAGAACTCCTTGGGACTCGTCTCAAAGGAGTCGTCCGACGTCATGTCGCTAACGCACAGCCGATCCACATCAACACCAGCCCACGCAACTACACGGTCACGTCGACCGGTTGGGGCGGCATTCGTGCCGAGCCAAGCGAGCATGGCCTCACCGAGCTGACTGATTTAGGAATGTATATCGTGGAATAGGACGGGAGGTGCGGATTGATTTTGGCTTGCCTGCCTTCCTCTCCTGATTCGCCTTTTCAGGAGTCCGCGCCCTCTCGTAGACCGAGAGGGCCGTGTCGTCGCTGTCCTCGGCGGCCGCCCGAATGATGCCGAGTATCTCCGCCTCACTGAAGAAGCTGCGGATCATCTGGAAAGCGCACGCGGGAATCCAGCCCTTCACCTCGACCGGCACATCGGACGCCGCGGGACTTTCCCCGGGGTTAGCGCCGGAATTTCGTTTGGCGGCGGACAACAGGTGCGTTTTGTTGAATCTTATCTGCTAATGGACTGTTCGCTCATCAATGATTTTTATTCAGGTCCCGGGCAATTTGTCCCTCAGTGTTGCTCTCCAAACCATCATGGGCGAGTTCTTCAAGCTACGGTGCTTCATGCGCATCGCTGGGTTTGCCAATGGTGTGTCTCACGATCTGCTTGGGCTGGGCTGGTATTCATCCTTGCGCAGGTCTCTTTCGCACCTGGAATCCAGCTGTGCACGCGCTCTACGAGGAGACTTTGGATGCCCTCGTTGCCCGCAACTCGGGCCTTGTCCGCAATTTCCCTCCCGAAGTCTCCGTGTTTGGGGCGGCGACGTTCAACCTTGGCCCCGCTACGGTCACCCTCATGCACACCGACGCACTCAATCTGGCGTGGGGCTGGTGCTCCATCACCGCTCTTGGCGCGTTCGACCCACAGCGCGGCGGCCACTTGGTACTTTGGGATCTTCGCCTCGTATTCCAATTTCCCCCTGGCTCAACGATTCTCATTCCGTCCGCCATTCTACGACACTCCAATGTCGGCATTGCCTCGGGGGAACGCCGCTACTCGTTTACGCAGTCTTCCGCGGCCGGTCTTTTCCCTGGTGCACAACAGGCATCGGAGCGATGTCTCAGTTGTCAACGCCATTCGCAACGACGCTGAGGCCCAGGCTCACCGTGCGCTGAAGCGTCGAACCCGTTGGGAGGATGGAATTAATACTTACATGCACTTTAACCATGGGGGCGCCTGAGTTTCAGCGCCTGGATATTCTTACGACCTTGTTTTCTACCTCGGATTAAACTCGAATCCGTAGCTTTGTTGTGCAATATACCCTCAATATATCTTTTTCCACTTCTTTAGCCGTCCTACAACATATCTAAAGCAATTGAAATGAGTAACACCATTGCACAGCTCTGTAGGCCAGGGACTTGTGCGCTCGAAATCGGGTGGTGCACTCACCTGCTACGAGCTCCACCAAAGATCTTGCTACCATAATGGACCCAGGGATTGCGCCGGCCCCAAATCGTTTGCCACATGGTATCTAGTACCTATAGGAAGGTTTGCGCGCCAAAACTTGGGTGGTTACATGTCTGTGGCCAGGGACTCGGTGCGCTCAAAACCGGGTGGTGCACTCACCTGCTACGAGCTTCACCAAAGATCTTGCTACCCTAATGGACTGAGGGAGTGCGGCGGCCCAAATCGTTTGCTACACGGTATCTAGTACCTATAGGAAGGTTTGTGCGCCAAAATTTGGGTGGGTACAGGAAGTTACCTGCTGGTATACTGGATACTCGTTGGAAGTAGTGAACGGTTTGGGCCCATTCTATGTCCCGAACATCTTCAAATTTCGTGCACCGAGATAACGTCAAAATACGATAGATAATGGTTATTAGGCGTCTAAAAGCCAGGTTTGCGCGGTCGGGACGGGCGGAGGAACCCTCCAGAGTTGAAAAACCGTGGATTGTTGGGTAGAGGCGCGTCATTAGTCCCGATTTGGGACGCGTTTAATCATGTGATCTGTGAGATCTGACAGCGCCATACTCCTTTCCCTCCCACTCTCATGGCTGATAGCGACAGCGAGACCGCCGAAGATCGAGAGGAGTGGAGGCGTCTGGTCTCCCATGCCCGGCAGAGCGAACCCATTGTAGTCTCCCATCTCCTTCGACAGCCGGAGAACGACCGCTCCGCCAAAGTCACCCGATGTGCGTGGTGCGGGGCAAGTGTGGAGGATGAGACAATGTATCGCTGTCGCGAGGCCTGTCGGGGCGGAATGGTGGCCTGCGCTACCTGTATTTTGGTTGGACACTGGGAGGCACCCTTCCACAGGCTGCAGGCGAGTTTTTGTTTTTTTAAACATGATATGGATTGCGCCAACCGAACGACAGGTGTGGAGTATCGACTCCCGTGTCTGGAAGCCCGCGACACTGCACCAGCTGGGCTACATTTTCCAGGAGGGGCACCAAGGCCTTCCCTGCCCCAACCCTGCGCCCATGACCACCACCAAAATTCTGCGAACATCTCACGGGGAAATCGAGCAAGTCTGCCGAGCTTGCATGTGCGACAAGGAGTAACTATCAATGTTCCCGTACCTACGCATCAAAAATACCGTGCGCTCCCTTATCATCTGATACAATACTTGATTTCACCGGTGGCTATCTCCTTCATTGCCTGCCTCTGCTGAACAGTGCTGTGTCGACGCTGAGGATCGTCACCAACGCCGAATTGGAGCCTATCGACGGCACCGCCGAACGTCTCTCTTTTCCCTACCCGCGTTAATGTTCAAAACTAATGTATTTTCTTCAGGCACCTTGAAAACCGGCTCGAGCAACTCGGTGTTCAATGGCCGCTCTTCGAGCTCGTGAAACGGAGGAGGAGAGAGAAGCGCGACGCGCCAAGAACCACGAGACTCAGAGAAGATACTGAGAAAGGTGAGTTGTAGCTCTGGCCTTGTGCAACGCATCCTAACCTTGAGGCAGGTGTCGAGAAAGGATCGCCCATCGCGCCTGGCGTGCCACAGTACGCCGTAACGCGGGCCTCGGGGAAGCAGACAAAAACTCCGCCCCAAGACGCGACAGTATTTGTCAGATCCAGGACCTGCTGACTGAGGAGGAAGAGAGTAGTGATGACGATGGTGGATAGTAGTACAATCGCACTGTGTACTTGGAAATAAAAACGAACGCGTATTACATCTTTTCATTCAGAGAAGATCACACTCGGCTTGAGGACCAAAAAAAATATCATTATGTGGGCAATAATTTAGAAATTGGGAGGACCAGGCAGTGGAGAGGGTAGAATGAATGGCGAGAGTTCGTCGTCCAAGGAGGTGAGAAGCTGCGGCTCTGAAACCCACGACCCGCTGCCGCCCCATACATGCCCATGCCATCCGTCATTGTCGCTCCATCTGTTGCGGGGGTCCCCGATAAATTCGGGGTGAGAAAATGGAGGATGCACCTGCTCGTGCTCGAACTTGAGGGGGCTCGTACCGCCGAACGCGGGCACGATGGGTTTTCCGGAGGCGCGGGACGTGAAAGCGGGATAGGGCTACGGTAGACTATGATCAGTAGGAGGAAACAGCACAATGGGGAGGAAACACACCCGTGCGCGCCCGGATGCGGTCATTCTCCTCGCTGAAGTCGCCCGCCCCAATCTGAAAATACTCGGGGAGCCCGTGGGCGAGGAGTTGGGCGATAAGGTCCTGCACCGCCCTATCATGCTGAGCTTGCCGCTCGGCTCGAGCCTCGACGACGAGACCGGCTGCACGACGTGCGGATTGCTCGAGGGCGTCGTCCCGCTCCTTCGCGGCGACTGGATCGGCGGGAGCTTCGGGTGGCACAGTGGGGGACATCAAATATATGTGTGTTTGTTTGGGACTCACATCATTAGCTCCCTCATGTCGTCCCGTTCCCTCACCTACCTCGCGCCCTCTGATATGATTATGGATCATCGCGGAGAGCGCGATCCGAAGTATTGGTGTCTCCCTCCCTTTCGCGGTGATCCCAAGCGTGCGCCGGCCGCTAGTGGATACCGATACCATCTGGTGTGGCGAGGACGCACGGTGGGGACCTTCGACACCTGGTGCGTTGAGGCTTGACGGACGGCATCCTCGCCTGCTGACTGAGTTACCGCAGGGCCGCTGCCAGCGCTAGCGTGAGTGGCTACCCCGGTGCTGGCAAACAAGGGCTTCCACACGGTCGAGGAATGCATCAATGCATGGCAGACCATGTGCCCCCTCGGTGTGCATCCGCATCCTGTGGAGCCGACAACGCCCTTGCCAGTCGAGCCGACAGTCCCCGTGAAAGTCGAGGAGCCCAGGAGCAGCCCGCGCACTGTGTTGCCCCCCAGGAGCCCATGCACCGCGGCACGTGGGGTGAAGGACGAGGATGGCGATACCCCCGACGCCGCAAGCCCCCGCTCTGGGACCCACGTCAATTTTGCCATTCGCGGGCATGGCGTGATATCTAGTAGCCCGTAAGTCCAAGCTGAACCTGACGGAACGACGGCCTGCTGAATATTTATTTGACAGTGTGCGTGCTCAGCGGCGGTACGAGGAGCTGCAGCTTTTGGGTGAGCAGCCAGACATCCTCGTCACTCGCAGGCTTTGCAAGGGTGTCTCTGTTTGCGTTGGACGACTCGAGCGAGGGAACGGCGGATGTGTAGATAATTTTGAAATACATGTTTTCGCGGCACAGTCCGCACGAATGCTTCCCGCTGCACGAAAAGCAGCGCACGTGCTCGCTCCTTTTGAAATTCCAAATCAGTGCTTCCCCCCTCATTCAACAAGAAACATGCCTCGCTCTGGAACTGCTCAACGCCAAAGAGCACGCCAAGGACTGCCGCCAGCCAAGCCCGGTCCAGTTGGCTGGGTCAGGGGCACAAAGGTCGAGTTCATGGAGTCGTACAAGGAGGATTTCGTCAAGGCCACAGAGCTGGGGTCAGTGGAGGCGGGGAAGTTTTACGACAACGTGGCGAGGGACTATCTGGCGAAATACGGGTACAAGACGCCGTGGAATGGGGATCTGAAGGAGGGCGAAGACGTCGCGTCAGACGTAGACGAGGACGAGGATGTCGACTCGATTGCCCCTGCAGAAGCAGAAGCGCGGTCGAAATACTTCAACACTGTGCGCACGGTATGTCTTTTGAATCAGACACGGGGCGCAGAAGAACTTGATAGTTATTGCAGAAAATAGCCGCTTGGTTTCGTAGCAAGTATGGCGGGGCCTTGACCAAGAATAGAAAATCTGTCGTCACCTTCAGGCAGCTCTTCGACAGGAAGGAGCTTGACCCACCCGCGCCCGTGCGCGCGCGCATCCACAACTTTTACTCGGCGCGATTCTACGAGGAGCGTATCAAGCGACGGTTTGAGGCGAAGTGGGCTGCTCAAATGAGCCTTCATCGTCCAGGCCAAAAGCTGCCCGCAAAAATTACGGTGCAGAACGAGGCCATCAAGGAGTTGTGGCTCGCGGAGTCTGAAGCATTCAGAAACGAGGTTTTGGAGGCATTGAATAAGGAGCACGACGCCAAGGTGGAGGTACACAAAACGGTAGTGGAAGCGGAGAACCTCGCGACTCCAGAGAGCTACCAGATGTCAGTGGAATTGATAATACTTCTGCATATCCCCTGGCTGATGAATCAATAGTGCCCTCGACAACGTGGGGTACTACCTGGAGCCTTTCATCAACGCCATCGCCCAGCATTTCGGAATGAACGCCTCTTTGATGCTGTGTGGGCCTACACCAAACCGCGGCGGTGCGATCGAGATGCACAGTGTGCATTCGGGCGTTTCAAAGGGGCGTGTGCCAAGAATATGGCCAGACTACGATTGGGCCGGGTTCGAGGCCACGAGGGAAAGCTTCAGGCGATTCTCGGAGGAGTGCTTCAGTAAGTATTCGTATTGCATTTGAGGATAAAGGGATATTGAGGCTTGCTATTTAGCTACGGAGGACAGACTTGCTAGAAGTCTGAACGGCATGCCTGAAATGGAATCAGGAGCAGACGCATCGCTGCGCTGGGGTAGCGCCGGCGGGCCGACTAACGACGGTGGCCGCAGAGGCGGAAGCGACGGTGAAGACGACGACCATGAGGGAGGCGGAGGTGGTGACGACGACGGCGATGAGGGGGGCGGAGGTGGTGACGACGACGGCCAGGAGGGAGGCGGAGGTGGTGACGACGACGGCCAGGAGGGAGGCGGAGGTGATGGCGACGATGAGGACGACGAAGACGAGGGGCGTGACCTCAAAACCGCGCTGGGGCCGGCACTCAGAGCGGAGATCGACTTGATGGACGAGGGTGACCGCAACTCGTACTTGAGGCGTGCGAGATGGATCTGGTCGGATGACAAGCTAGAAACGCGAGAACAATATGGCCCGCAACCGCGCCCTGATGAAGGAGGTCATGGGGGGTTCTGTCGAGCAGCTTTTCGCGGGGGTGCAGTCGAGTCCAAGCAGAGCAGCAGCGGCGGCGGTGAGGAGGCGTAACGCAGGGCAACACGAGCCGCAGAAGGCGCGGAAGCCCCCCCCGGCGGGATCTCCACGAAAGACAAGGCAGCGTACTCGGAAGCAAAATGCACCAGTGGGGGGCAACGAGGGTGCCGACGAAGAGGAAGAAGATCACATGGAGGGGGATGGCGACGAGGAGAATGACGAGGATGGGCGGGAGGGACAGCGGCAGGAGCAGGGGCACGAAAGGAGTGCACCAAAGCGGCCACGCCCAAAGCCGCTGTGGCGCAAGTCCACCGCGCAACTGGGGAGCGCATCCGGGGAGGACCAAGTGGCTTCAGGGCGCCCCAGCTCGCTCCCTCCCATGCAGCGCAGCGATGAGGACGCGGGAGAGGAGGGTAGCATTCCCAGACGACCCCGTGCCGCCTCTCTATCTCCGCCGCGCCCCAGAGAACAGCCCAACTTCGCATCAGGCCCGGCGCCGGTGCAAACGATTGGGGGGGCCGCCAGTCCGGCTCCGATGGGGGGAGGCGCCATGGATGATCTGCCTGAGGGCGACGGAGACGAGGGCGAGGGTGGAGGCGAAATTGAGGGCCGCTTGCCAACCGACGGCGGTGAAGAGGCGAGCAAGGATGACGAAAACAGAGAAGGAGAAGGCTCGGACACTGGAGGCGGGGGCAAGGACGCCTCGACGGATATTTGTTGGGTGGAGGAGGGCGAGAGATGGACTCCGGAGCTGCGGGGTGCCATACGCGGGTTCAGGCGGTTACTCATCTGGGGCGGCGAGGATTGGGAGGAGTGTGTGGACGCTTACCTGGTGTTCGAGCGCGCATGGGGCTTTCCTGGAAAGGGACTGCTGCTGACGCCTGGAGAAGGTGTAGGCAGGCCGACGGCGGTGCGGGTCTTTATGCAAAACACTCGAAAATGGGGTGTCTCGACAGAGCTGGGATTCAGTGTGGTGGGTCCCCGAGAGGACGCGGAGTCCTTTGCGCACGCATGGTGGCGGTGGTGGAAGCTGCTGCAGCCCAAGACGCGCGTTGAAGACTCGCAACTCGGACTCACACGCCCGTCAGACGTTCGCCGCGGAGATTGGGACGAGTTGCTGAAGACGCACGGCCGTAACGGGGTGCTGATGGTACTGGGTTGTCTGCTGTGGTGGGGAGACGTTGTAGAGGAATCCGAGGATGCGTTGCTGGAGAGCGATTGGAGACTTGCTGTGCGCGATGTGTCGTGGGCGCTTAAGGAAAGTATTGTGGGCGTGGGCAACCTGTACGTAACTTTGACAGCATGCGGCGACGGCGTGTGACTGACATTCACACAGGCAGAAAAGGATTGCGTCAGAGGAGGAGGGGAGGAAGGACAAAGAAAAGGCAGTGAAGAAAAAAAGGACGGAGGAAGAGGCGGCGGTAAGGAAGGAGCGCGCAGAGAAGAAGAAGACGGCCAAGGCGAAGGCCTCAGTAGCAGCGCCGAAAAAGCGCAAGTCGCACCCGTCGGCGCAGGAGGAAAAGCCGAGGTAAGCTAAATTCGGTTTCTTAGTGTTACGTACGCTGATGATGGGGACTTAGAAAATGTGCAAAGCGGTAGAGTAGCGTTCGTTTGTCTCTGGTGCAGGCAATAAAGATATATTTTGGGGGTGTTAAGATACAGAGAAACCGTATGTAGGAAGCTCAGAGGCACGGAGTAGGGGGGGGAACGGCAAGGCAAAGTCAAGAAGCAGTGCAGATGTATCAAGTTGCTGGATGGGTGCCAAAAAGGGCAGGCGATCGGGGCGGGATGTACAGCAGGATGTGGGAGAATGGCATCATTCAACGCAAGGGGGGACGGCAGCGGAGTGAGGCAGGACGGCGGTGGCAGGAGGCGGGAGGGCGGCGGGGATGCGGCGGGATGGCATCAGTGCAAGGGATAGCAGCGGCGGAAGGTGGCGTGGTAGCGAAGAGAGGCGAGACGGCGGCGGGATGGCGTCAGTGCATGGCGGGACGGCGGTGGCGCGAGGCGGGACGGCGGCACGATGCGGCGGGATGGCATCACGCAAGGCGGGATGGCAGCGGCAGAAGGGCGCGGCAGCGAAGAGGGGCGAGACGGCGGCGGGATGGCGTCGGTGCAGGGCGGGAACGGTGGGGGGCGAGAGGCGGGACGGCGGGACGGCGGGGGCGCGAGGCAGGTCGTGAGGAGCAGGAATAAGGGCGAGACTGGGCCGGCGGCATCACAGAGGCGGGGCTGATGAGTGGGCCGGTGCAGTGGAAAGGCAGGAAGGGGTGGAGAAATGGGGAGGAGGGAGGGTAGGCAAAGATGTATACACACTGAACAAATAGTAATATACAAAGAGGGATGATTCAAGGAAATTGATGGGATTTCTGTCGGCAGTACCCGATTATCCGAGTATTTTATTGCGGCAACCAAATCAGGCCAAGTGCAAACATCTATCAACACCAGAATATAGTCCTTTTTATTATATCGCCCAAAGGAGCATACAGAAGGTACATTTAGATGTACCCAGTCGCTGGCCGCGCGCTCAGGATGTACCCACATTGCAATGTACCTCCTTGCCACGGCAGGGTACATCTAGATAAAGGTACAGCTACAGCTCTTCAGTGGACGAGGAAGAAGATTGATGACCTTCCTAATTTGAACGGATACAGATGATGGTAACCATGGTGTAATTTTGGCAAGTCTTTTGTTGATAATATCAAGTGCGTTTGTTTGAAAGCGTTCACGAAGAATTGTAGAAACTTCATAGGGAACATGTACTTATGGCCAGCTGTAAGAAATCTGGGACACCGATGGCACCACGGGAACACGACAAACTGTCAATCACTAAGCTGTCAATTACTAAACCGATCTGACGTCTTTTCGGGTAAGTACCTATGAACGAATCACCATCGGCGATCAATAGATATAGGATATCTGCAATAGGGTCCAGTATAGAGCTACATAGAAAATTCATGGCAAGACTTGCGGGATTACGGGAAATAATAACGGCGCTGGTATGGCTATGGTCATCTGTAAGTAATTTGCGGCAAAAAAACTGATGTTAGTGCCATGGGAACATGCAAATCTATCAATCATAAATTGATCTGTCCACCCTTTTTTCGGAAACAACGATCACCGTCGGCTATGAATAATGTCGGATTTTGGCAATGCACACCCAATATGGAAAGGGGTAAGCATTGACAAACAGAAAGAGCGCCTGCCGGTGATGCCGAGAATGAGGCTGCGTGCCGAATATCCTGCAGAGGGTGCGCATTATATGTGCACCACGCCTGGCAAGCAAAGAGGCACTTTGTAATGTGCACCTGTGGCCAGGCCAGTGCACATTATAATTGTACTACAGGGAGAGCTCGGGATCAGGCAAGGGGAGGGGGCAGGAACAATTGCGGAAGTGGGGTGAAAGCGCTGGGCTCGTCAAAGAGGCGTTGAAACGGCGGCGATGTGCTTGCACCAGTCCCTGTACCCCAATTATAATTGCACTGGATTATCCAGAGGTGCACAATGTATTGTTCACCTGGCTCCAACCAGGCCTAGTGCACATTATAATATGCACCCTGCCCGTTTATTCCTCTGCATCTGACTGCCAGTTCCGGCATCAATGGCATAAGTATTTCTTATTTGTACCTGCTTATATACCTTCTTTATTGGGCTACACATTGATCAACAGCACCTGCCTGTCATCAACACTATAACAACAATTGTGGAAAGTTTCGCAGGCCATGTACATCAACTTGGCCATCATTTAAATCGCCAAGCTCTGTGGAATTTATTTTGGCATTTTGCGCAATAACCAGGGGGTCTCTT